>JAWWNH010000003.1:27840000-28040644 GCA_034641385.1 Darevskia mixta
CTCTCATCATCCCTGACTGGCCATTTCCCCCTGGGGCTGATGGAAGACAATTTAAACACCTGGAGGGCATAGGACAATAAGTTAATCGGCTTGCAAAACCCAGTTTTCATCCTTGCCCTAATCACTTGTGCCTTTGTAAGATACAGCAACTAGTTGTACTACCAGCAGACTTTTAAAACGAAAATATTTATCCTTAAGATGACAAAATCAAGGCCAGAAGACATTCATGCAAGGGAGGCTATAACAAAACTACACACACATATGGAAGCAGAACTGTCTCTGTTAAACTTACTTCATGATATATGGAAGGTTTGGATAAGGATGGAATTGTAAAACTTAATACCCTACTGTGCCCCTGTTTGTCAACTATTTCCTGTAAGGTATAAAAGAAAGTTATGTCATATAATGAAAAAATATGGAAGTTTGTTTAGATTAGAAATCACTTGAGCAACTGCAACAGAGTAGGGCATGAACTTCCCATTCCTCATTAGCTCTTAAATTATGCCCAAAGCTACTAAATGGATGCACATGTGAACATTTAAATTTACAAGAGGATGAATGTGGAAATCCAGCATCTTCTTATTCTTAACATCTAGGATGTCCTAATCAAAAAGCATCTGACAGCTGACATATTAGAAGTTTTACTCAAGTGGAAATATTTACTTATCAAGTCTAATCTTGCTCGATACGTTTGCTTCTTTAGAGTCCTGAATAAATCTTATGGGTCATATCTAATGGCATACACCAGTTAATGGAAAGTTTTCTTGATCCAGCAGAGATTTCTATCACAAGGAACAGAGAAAGAAAACTATTTCTGCACAGTCACATACACCCCATATACCACTGCCCTCACCACCAAATGTGCTCCAGAGGGTTTGGGTCCAAGGAATTGCTGGAGGAGGACCAACTGGTGAAAACAGTCTCCCCAATCTGTTCTACTGACAGGAGTCTGCTGGTTCAAAGAGCCTTCTGTTAAGCAGAGTAGCAGAAGGTTGTCCCTGAACGTAACACAATGACTTTAATGTGCATTTTAACTTATTTTCTCACAAAAATGAATACTGTAGCATAACACACTGAATTACAAACTTTATAAAATTCCTTTGCACTGAGCTGCATACAACATTTACATGTTTAGTTTGCTGCAGCAAAAAAATACAATTGTCCCTCTTAAGACATCTTATTTACAATGTTGATCTTGCTAGGTCTATTTATCATTAATGGCTGATAGTCACACTCATTTTTATAGGTTCTGAAAGTCACTTGTGCTTTACATAGCACCATGACTGAGCCGTCTCTTAAATTGCTTGACTTTGGGGGATCCCTTGACAGACCCTTGATTATTCTGATCTCTCTGTCCTCAAGGTATATAAACTTACCCACAAGATGAACACAATGCATTTTGCAAAATAGACTCTGGACCAAGAAAGCCTACGCCACATATAATAATAATAATAATAATAATAATAATAATAATAATAATAATAATTTCTTTATTTGTACCCCGCCCATCTGGCCGGGTCTCCCCAGCCACTCTGGGCGGCTTCCAACAAATATTAAAATACATCAAAATCACAAGTTAAAAACTTCCCTAAACAGGGCTGCCTTCAGGTATTTTCTGTATGTAGGATAGTTGTTGATCCCTTTAACCTCTGCTGGGAGGGCGTTCCACAGGGTGGACGCCACTACCGAGAAGGCCTTCTGCCTGGTTCCCTGTAGTTAGTTTGTTAGTTTATTATTATATGAGACTACTGCTCATATAAGTACAGATAGAAAACTGAGAGATGAGAGTTTCCTTTAAGCCTCCATCAAAATCAAGACATTCCACATTTAAACACCACTGATGCAGTTAAACACCAATTCTGAGCTTAATACAGAAAAAGTAATTACCATGGTTATAAACTCAGGTAGATAGCCATTAACTGTATCAGCTAATGACATTCTTTTCATTAGTATGCTTACTTGTTTGCTTATACATATTAACCAGAGTGCAGAAATGGAAATGCCTTCCCAGAATACAGGCCATGTTTGTCTGTCCCACCCCCTCCAAAGACACAGAGTAGAGCCAGGATAGGAAAGGCACATTGTTCATCTATTGCTCCATTATCTTGTAACAGAAAGCAAGATAATGCTTTGTAGTCTCTCTCACCCACCCACTTTGCCCTTCCTCCCAATGTCTTTCACTTTCAAGCAGAAGAAAAGGGTGTTGGGGATTCTACAGCAAAGAGCAGGTCCTGCACATACGGTACTTTCTCCCCCCCACTCCAATATCAGATGTTCTTTGGATTGCTTCCTGCTACAGCACCCTCCCACTCATTTCCCCACCAATATCTCACATACCACATCAGGAGATACTGAGGGGTGGGTGGAGAGAGACTATAGAAGGAAGCAGGGAACCTACTTCCAACCCTCTTTTCCTTTTAAAGTAATACACAACCCATTCTATCATGCAACTATCCCAAATATTTAGTCAGAGGCATGCTCCAGGGAGGAGTTATCCTACTACTATCACAATGAGCTTAGTAGGTAAACATGTGATATGAAGAATGCCTACTGATGAATGCCCCATAGCTCAACTGTTTTAAAACAGCTTCCTTCATCCCACTATGCTAAAGCTACAGAATACAATTGCTAAATCCAACTAATGTCAATACAGAGAATACTAAACCAGAGCAATTTAATATTCCAGATTTTTGGCTTGTTTTCTGACAACACCACATGATCATTTCTGCTAATAGCAGTATGTCACAGAGATTTAGATCTAACTGGTTAAGAGGACCCCTGGGACATCACACAGTAATTTGCACTTTATCCCAAGAGAGAACAATTAATTTCTCAAGTGTGAATACAAACCAAGTTATAAACTCCTAAGAGAAGTGCTTCTATGCAGCCACTGCTTTGTAGGTCCTTACTGGCAGAAACAGCAAGATAGCACCATATCAGTTCTGGAAGAAACTGCAGTGTGAACTGAAGCAGAAGTTCATCACCACTACGATAAAATTCAAACAGCTGATGACAGACTGGTTCTAGCAGCTGAAACAAAATCAAACATTAAATATTTTGTTAGTGGATTAACACATCAGTATGCATTTCTACACTTTTTAAAGAAGCAAAATTTATCAATTCTTAAAAGAAACAGTATTGTATTGTAAATGTTAAATTAGTATGCCCCATTCTCCCCTTATGGCATATTCAATCAGAGATGATATTTCATCACAGAAGAGAGAAATAGGCATATTGTGAATTTTTGTCTTTGGTCAGAAATACAGCAGGGAAAGAAAACAGTTAAAACTCTCTCCCACAATTCCAATAATTATCTAATTATTGATACATTTAATTTCACATCTAGTTTTGCTCTCAGCTGAAAAGGGTACTCTTTAAAATTTCCAGTCTTAGCAGCACCATAGAAAAGTTGAAATATACATAGGTAATATCTACAGAAAGTCAAAACAAAGCAGGGTCTCATAAAGAAGAGAACAAGTTTTAGTGCTCTGTGTTGTTCTTACTTCTGCTCACCCTGCCCACTTCTTAAGAACTTAGTGCTGCAGTGAAACAGCGTGCACAATTTATTCTCAACAGTTCTCCCAACCCCAATTATAATTCTGTACACATTTACCTACCTCACTTTGTGGATCCTGAATAACTTTATAAAGAGATGAAACCAGAGAACTCTTGCCTTTCAGATTTTTAGCATAGCTTGGTATAGATGCTTCTGGCACTGTCTAACACAAAACATTTTAACACACAGTAAGCCAATATATAAGGTTCTTTGCAACTAAGATATTTATTCCCCCTTCTTTATATGAGGTCTTCATCCTATTTTTCCAGACTGTATCTTTCTTGGGGTGAAAAGTAGCTCATAACAAAATGATTTACTAAATTTGCATACCACCCTTCAGCCGAAGATCATAGGGCAGTTCACAACATAAAAATACAAAATGAGGACACAAAATATATAATAAAACAAACAGACCAATAATCTCCCTCCTACAAACTCATTTAAAAGGACACAGAATTTTAATCAGTCCAAGCCAAATACCTGGTTAAGGTACATTCTAGCCATTCATCTACATAGAAAAGGGGGAAAGTAGAAAATGGGGAATTGAGGGAGAGTTTGAAGGACAATGTTCTTGAGAGAAAGGGTGCATGTATGCCTTTTGGTGGTGATATGGGACAAAAAGAAAGTATGAATGGTAATGCTGCAAAGAAGAGTAAATTAGATAGGAGAGATTTTAATTATTTATCTATTTCATAAACTTTATACCGTATGCCACTTGATTGAGGTACAAAGTGGTCTACAAAGAGAATAAAACAACAAAAGTATTGGTAGAAGGAAGTTAAAACTATTACTGTATATAAACATTTGGGTGGGGGGGAATTAAAAATCAGCAATAAACTAAAAGCAATCAAACCACACATAAACATGCCACATTATCTGGGTAGGCAGTGAGGGTGCCTGCCTGGTATCAATAGGCTGCGAGATCCAAAGTGTAGGTGCTGCCACACTAAAAGATTGATTTCTTACAAATGCAGAACGGGTATTATGTGGCACCTATAACAGTGCCAGTTCCACAGATCGAAGTAGTCAAGTGGACATATATAGGGTAAGATGATATTGTAAGTAACTAGTCTGAAGTTGTTAAGGGCTTTATATACTGTACTATGAGTAACATCTTGAACATGGCCCTGTACCCAGATTGACAACCTGTAAAGATCTCTGTGCATAGGTATTATGTGCTGACAAGGTCTTGGGTTTCTGATAGTAATGACTCCCATGGTGCCATTCTGAAGGATTCTATAAGATTCTATTGTGGCTAACGTGTCCACAATATCAAAAAGCTTCGGGACCTCTGCTCTACACTATACTGGCTCTACTACTATGGATAATTGCTAGCATTTACCGGTAATTCTTGAAAATGAATACTTATTTTTGGGAACTATATATTACCTTGTATTCCGATAACCATTCTTCTACGATCCCTTTGTCCACCGCCAACATCTTCCAACATCTGTTCTGAAATCTTCAGCCTTAAGATTTGGAGCAAAAAGTTTAACTATTATGCAATACACTTGTTTTCTGCAAAAGTGGATCTACTAAGCAGTAGATATATAGCCTTACGATGCAACAACTTATTCTCGTTTCCATAGCTATGCAACTCCTTTTTCATCTTAAACGCTAGAGTGTTAAGAACAAAGAGGGGAAAACCTATACAGTGGTACCTCGGGTTAAGTACGCTTCAGGTTAAGTACGCTTCAGGTTAAGAACTCTGCTAAGAACAGAAATCGTGCTCTGGCGGCGCAGCAGCAGCAGGAGGTCCCATTAGCTAAAGTGGTGCTTCAGGTTAAGTAAGCTTCAGGTTAAGAACGGACCTCCGGAACGAATTAAGTACTTAACCCGAGGTACCACTGTATTTTACTGAAGACCAGCAGATGTTCAGCCTATACACATCTTCTCTGAAACCTTTGGATGTATATGAAAGCATGTCTCAACTTCTATATTCTAAGATATGGAAATGAATATATTCCTCTCAAACGTACAGTCTGCTTAAGTAGAATTAGTGGTGTAATATTTTCATTTCAATATTTTTCCAGAATCTTTTTTGGGGAGGTGAGTCATGGGACATCATCAACTCTGCCCCTCAAACTGGCAAGAGTAGCCAAGTATCAGCACACCAGATTTCACACAATACATTTTCAATTATGTTGACAGAAAGGGAAGACTGCCACCATTTTTTAATTTCTATCCACAAAAGGACATGCTAGGATTCTCAGTATCATCGGTTACATGGGAAAAACACAGATTTATAGCCATATAATGTCCACATGTATGAAATTACTCAACAGAAATTAGTGGGGGAAAGTTCGTAAGATTCGAAGAAGATGTGTAGTGTACAATTACCAAACAACAGGCTACTTACCAGCCTCTGTTAAAGCTTTTGGAACCCAGTTCAACCAACCATTTTAGTGCTGAGTTTAAGGTACAACACACTCCATACATTTAAAGCACTGTCCCCCACAAGAAACTTGGGAACTATAGCTTGTTATGGGTGCTGGGAATTGTAGCTCCCTGTGAGGTAAACTACAGTTCTTATGACTTTTTGGTGAGGGAATATGCTTAAAATGTATGGAGTATAAGCAGCCCCAGGGCACTCAACATGCAAAATCTTCATCTAAGTACTACTTCTTGGCTAACTTTATTTTCATGAAGACATGTAATGAGATCTGGAAGGTGGAATATAAATTGTTTCCCTTGTTTTCCTTGGAACTGAAGACAGCCACAGCAATAGAACTTGTCTGAAGAAACAACCTAACACTTTCCTCTTTGCTGTCTTCGGTTGCATAGGAAACCTTGAAATCAGGTTGTTAGGTTCAATGGAGACAAATGTAAAGAGTAACGAAGGCCACTTGATCAAGGGCTTTTTACTTTGTACGAACATTGATAATATATTAGACAGTAAATGAAAATGTGAGCTTTAGGAATACTGAAAAAATAAATAAAACCAGACTCAGGATCAACTTTGTAGTAGATCTGGACACGGACATCAGCTGACCCCCCAAAGTCATGCCGGATGACTTTACAGACTGCTTTCTTAACTTTTTCCATAAGTCCCAACCCCAGTTCATGAAAAATATAAAATTCATAGCACCAAATAGCAACAAACAACAAAAGTATCTAACTAATAGGGGTCCATTTGTTCAGATTGTTCTAGTTGCAGAGTCGGGGGGGAGGGGGGAAAAGAGAAAGGACAGCATGTATTTCCAGAAGCCTAAGATGCATTAGCTCTGAGTTGTTCAGGAAAGCACAAGAAACCAAGAACTCTTGTCTGGAGTATATTTATAACTGCAGAGAAATGTGACTCATTCAGGAACACTAAATACTCTTTAGATTGCTTTTTCTATTATGGAAAATTGTGTTTAATAAATATGAGAACTGAAATTATTTCAACCTTATCTAGTAGCTTCTTGGAATGTTCTATACATTCCCTACTTTTCTTCTGGTATATAGTTACAAAGGCTCAAAGCAACTTAAAAAGCCATAATGCACATCCCTTTGTCAAAAGATGGAAGGAAAGAGAAAATGTGTCTCTCCAAGTAGCTCATTATAATGTGGTTTATAAAGAGTATGAGTCATCCAACCAAGAAAATAACAGAGTATTATTTAAAGCAGAATGCTTTTGTGGTGCAATTGTGATGTCAACATACTACTTTTGGTCAATTTCACAAGTTCAGGTCTATAGCAATTAGGAGAGAAAAATAGAACTAATCAATTTTCATGTACATGTTATTAGGTAGTCATGCAGACTATACCTCCATAGGAAGTCCTGAATGTGAACAGGAAATTGCTTATCCCTACTGATATGCTCGGCAGTACTCAAGTTTTAGTGTATTTATGGTACTATTTTTTCTGGATTACTCCACAGCTTTTCCTATTATTTATTTAAACTAGACCAATGCAGCACCATCTTAAATAATGATATACCAGTATATAATCTCATGCATAGAATCATGGTGAAAAAATTCAGTTGCATGTTCATTTATATTACAAGATTTGTCATCTATCAATTTACAATTATAACAGCTGTGTGTCAGCCAAAATACTTTTCTTTCCCACATTTATCCTTCCTTATAAAGTCAAGCCCAATCAAATCCACTCCATTGCACTGTTTTGGAAATATATAAAGTAGACATACACAAAAAATAGTTCCACAGCACTCTATAGGCTCTGCTGTGAAACTCAACACAAGCCAACCAGTTTGAAGGCAGGCATTCTTGGTTCCTCAGAAATGCTAACAATAGCAAACTGATTATTCTATATCAAAGAAGTTTGGTTTGCTTAATAGTAGAAACTGTAGCAAAAATTAACAGATTAACAAATATTGACGAAAGATCAAGCTCAGACTCTCCAATATAACTCTACTGAAATTTATCTGAGATAAATATTTTTTTAAAAAAAATACTTACTTTGAAATAATGTTACATTAATTTGGTACCGAGGCAAGACATATAACAAGATAGTGAAAGGCCCTGTCTTTCATTATAATGTTAAATTGCACTATTAATTTTATCAGATGAATTATTTATGAACAATCCACAATTAAAATGAAGTTCATACAATGCAGAAGCAAACATGCATTCGGTGCCAACAGCAGGAAGCTACAAAGCAGCATGGTTTTAGTTGCTTCAAGTCAGACTACTACATGCAGATTCAAACCATGTGATATTTTTAATGAAAAGGTCAACTTTTTAAATTAAAAAACCATAGTGATATGTGATACCTTATTTTCTCTCCCTAAGCCTATATCAAACAACTTTATGCTGTATTTGCTGGTAGACAGTTAATCTGTTTACTTGTCACAGTTTCAGTTAATGTTTGGCTGTTTTCTCACACTAAGCTGACTATACCATATTGATATTGGAACACAGAATAAATCTATAGTAATAATTACCACCAATTTATTATTCAAAACCAACAAAACGACAGGAGCCTTAGCCTACTGAGACTACTGCTTTTATGCTCCTAGAGTTTATTCCAGACATCTTTATACACTTAGGAAATAATTTCCAAATAGTCCATCTAGTCCAGCATCCTGTTTTCACACTTGCCAACCAGATGCCTATGGGGAACTTCCAAGCAGGGTCTGAGCACAGGAGTATTCTACCCTCCTGCAGTCTCCAGTAACTGGTATTTGGAAACGTTACTGCCTCAAGCTGTGGAGGGATAGCATAGCCATCATGGCTAGAAGCCACTGATGATCTTCTCCATGAACTTGTCCAACACTCTTTTTAAAGCCATCTAAGTTGGTGGCCAGTTCTATAGTTTAAGCGCTGCGTGAATGTTTCAGTCATTTGAATCTTTATAGTAAAGTTTATTTTGAAAGAGTAATTTAAGACCACTTGCAGTCTTCCATGAGTCTTGGGAGGAGTAAATCACCAACAGTCTTACAAAAGACTATATAGGTGATAATGAGGTGCAACAGTGGAAAAAAGAGGGTTTGAGGAAAAGAAAGAGACATACAGGTATAACCTCTGCTTAGTTCCCAAAACAGTCCTATTGTTTCAAACTGGCCAGCAAATAGGCAATAATTCTACTAACTAGGTTAGAAGTTTGCCAAATGTAATAAGGAAAGTGAATACTGCAGGGGAGAAAAGCATTCCACCTTCATCTTGAATCACTGTTTTACATATTAAATATTACTATGAAATTATGTAAAGATTCTCACCAACTGTTGAATATTGTAAGAAAAACAATATGACTAGTATAAAAAGGGAAAACTGATAATTTTCAAAGAGTGCAACACAAAACTGAAGAGACATTTTTCAGAGATTTGAATCTTACCACATACATTCTTGAACTATGAGCAAACATGTAACAGTTTCAGAAAACCTATTCCAACTCCACCCTGATTTAATACTCTACAGTGCTCTCTCAAACACTGCACATCACAGAGCACAAGAACTATCATTTTATTGTCCTTAAAATAGTGACTGGCAGTCAAAGAAAACATATGAAAGCCAACTGCTTCATATGCTTGCAAAATAGCCTTATAATCTAAATGTTACCACATTTCAGAGGCATACAAAGGGCTTGTTTATAAAACAGCTCCTAAGAATGCTGATTCAAGGACAAAAAAGCAGAAGTTGGGTGTGGTCAGCACCCTGTCATTTTGTACAATTTACAGCATACATTTTCAAGAATTATCAAGCCTATTTCCCCATATACATCTAGTTTGAAAGGTTTTTCTATTGATTCAGTTTTCACTTATGACTATAACTATCTGTATTCCTAATGGACTCTGAAGCTCCATTAGACAATTAGGCAAAGATCAGAACCATATTTTGTGAGGAACATGGCTTAGGAAAGGCGAATTATTCATGAGAGAAATTAGCAATAAATTGAACCATCCAGATTCACAACTTATTCACCCAGAAAAAGTCTTAGTAACCTACTTGGCCAAATGTAGCTGTGCTCCAATACAATCCTATACATGTCAACTCAAAAGACCTATTGAGTTAAATGGGGTTTACATCCAAATAAATACATGTGTACCGGATTGTAGCGTTCATCATTTGTGAACCTGAAAGTAAAATGAAAATATTCTCTACTTGGTCATTTGCAAGACAATAACATTCATCATACGTTTGTCAGTTATTTACAAACTTGTCATGAAGAAATAACAGAACAGAACTGAGCTCAGGATTTATAAGGCCAAATAACTCATTTCCCCATGCACTCAGATTGGTCCCAGTGCTGGATTTACATATAAGCTAAACAAGCTATAGCTTAGGGCCCCACTCTCTTGGGGCCCCCAAAAAAATTAAGGGAAAAAACAACCTAGTTGTACAGTACATTTCCAATTGTATTTCAGTCCAACAATTACTTTGATAAAATACATATTTTGTTATGTGCAAATGGCTTTAGTTACCTAATAGGTCCATAAATTACCATATAGCAGATATTAAACACAAAAAACAGTGACAATTTGTTGTTGACAAAGGACAGCTGGACATATAAAGGGCCCCATTACCTTTAGTAGCTTAGGGCCTCATCAAACCTAAATCCGGCCCTGAATGGTCCCAGTGTTATCAGTGCTTCTATTTCAACACAGGAGGGAAATCCTTAAACAGAACACAGGAATGCCGTGCAAAGAAGTGGAAAGAAATGACAGGGCAGTCAGCTTGTGCCATACTCAAGGTTTCTGCAACACAACCCTATGCCAGCTAGAAAATGCAACAAGCTTGCTTCTGGCTTTTAAAGGTAATCAGGCAGAGTAGTTTCTCTCAGGTCAACCACACAGGATGCACTCCAACTTAAGCTTCAACAGCTACAGGAGGGGGAAATAGGATTGGACTACCGTAGTCCTCCACCAATAGAAATGCATCAACATAGGCACTTCTAAAAAAACTATTAATTTTAAATAGGGTATGAAACATTAGCCTCCTACAGAAAAACAATGAAAATATGCATCACATGCTTTTGAAAGCTATGATGCATTACAAGAACTTAAGGAAATCATTATTACATCTGCTCTTCGTCCACAATTTTAAAATGAGAGTTATGGATAGTACACCAACACCAGTGAACATTAATATATACACATTGCTCACAGCGCAGTTTGGCATCATTGAGGAAACCCTCACGCATACATATGTTTGTACAAGACCTTACAAGTAGATACTTAAGAGAAGTAGTACAGAAACAACTATGCAAATGTAATTGGCAAAGCAAACCCTAGCATTTAACTGAGCCACCAGGAATACAATATCATGTGAAAGCAAAAGCTCACAAATATATGGTATCAGAATCATGTATGTCAAATCTGTTTTTGTCCACATTAAATATTTAAAATATCAATAAAATGTGCTGCAATGCACTACAGAGCTTTATAATGTTTATATAGTTTTATTTACATTTCTGCTTTGAACAGAATGTAGATTACTTCTAGCAGAGCAAATGTTTGACAACTGACTTTAGTGTTAATTTAATTATAATATTTAAAGTTTGTTCCTTTAATCTGTTCTTCCCAATAGTAATTATGAGATCTATGCATAATAAAATTCTTGAATACAAACTCCAAAAATGACATCATTCTGAGTCTTACATAGAAAAAAATTGTCACTGATAACAAAAGGATTATTTGTGGCATGCATGTAAAATACTAAATACAATAGCTGATTAAAGCTTTAAGATAATAAATATAGAGCAAAAAACTTGCATGTAATATTCTGTTGTGTACTTAAGACTATACTGAATTAGCAAAACCTGTATGTTCTTCTCATGAAGAAAAATTCAGTGCAGGATCAAAGCATGACTGAAGACTGCAATATAGAGCCAAGCAAACTAATTACAGAAACATTATGGTACTGTATATGTTTTCCAAAAGCAACCCTGCGAAGTTTTCCTGTGAGGTATTTAAACCTCCCTGGTGAATCTTCCTGAAAGCAATTTTATTTTGTTTTAATCCACAAAAACACAAAGGAAAATAAACCACATATATTATATACACCATTGTCAAATGTTTCTTTTAAAGAGTCAACTTTCAGTACCAATAAAAGAAATTGAACTGTGTTCAAAACAAACAAAATAATCTGTATAAATACAGCCAAAGTCACTGCTTTAATGTATATTGTTAGTTTTACAAGCAGTAAAATGATAGCAGGCCCCATCCTCCGTGAGTTGGTGTCAGTAAGAAGGTAACTCTGGAGAACAGAAACAGTAGGACAGTAGCTATTTCAAGATCAGCTATAGTAAGAGTTGCAAGAGTTGTACAAATATTGTTTAACATGAGTCTCTTGTGTGGCATCATAAAGTTTGCAGCAATAAACATTACAAACTATTTAAACACACTCCAGTGAAATACACAGGACACTAATGGGTTTTGGGGATGCATTAAGAACTCTCTTCACATACAGTACTACAGTGAATAAAGAGATTACATTATGCCTATTGGGCAAAGATAGGATCACTCTCAAATCCTACACCAACTACTGTAGAAGAATCAAAAGAACCACTACAGTAGCAACACACTTGCTCTGGAAGAGGCTGCTGGGGACAGACAAGAGATAGAGGGAAAAGAGAAGGCAGAACAGGGACACACTGTTGGGGAACTTAAATTTTAAGAGGGATGCTAAGCTCCCTAGGGATTCTTCTCTAGCACTAGCCCTTGATGGTGTTTCACAGGTGTGCATACCCTATATACTCGAGTATAAGCCTAGATTTTCAGCACATTTTTTGTGCTGAAAAAGCCGCCCTCGGCTTATACTCGAGTGAGGCAGGCAGTGGCTCCTATGAAGCTTTCCCAGTTTTTTTGTGGTAAAATTGGGTGCCTCGGCTTATATTCGGGTCGGCTTATACTCGAGTATATACGGTATCTTTTTCTGTTAAAAGTACTGGTAACATTCTCTTAGGAAAATCTGTTGGTGGGGATAGTGGTGGGTGGAGCCAGAGACAGAATTTCTAGTCCTATGCAGGTCTACTCAGAACTAAACCCTACTGGCTTTCATGGGATTACTTTCAAGTAAGTGCTGTATACAGAAAATTATTTCTTTTAGTACAACAAACCCATAGGGCTACAGTTCTGGAAAGCAAGTGAAAGTGTGCCACACACAATACAAAAGCCTATGAATTTGTTCTCACACTTTCCCCTGCCAAGCCATACAGTCAGGAAAAAAAGTTAAAAAAACACAATTTAACCAATAAAATACTATTCCTTCCAACTGAATACACTCCAAATGATTTTTCATATACAATGGTCTCAACATTGTTTGTGATCAGTGGTCCCACAGCAGAATTCTGAAAGGGAACTATAGCTTTCATATCTCCACCTACCCACTAAGTTACATAGCTAGCTAGGTATCTCTTGCAGTTAGCAGCTCCTTCTCTCTGGCTGTGGCTTTTTCCATTGCAAAGGTGTTGTTTATAGCTGCTGCAACCCTTTCCTGTTGCTGGCTCCATTTGACAATTTCAACCCCTGTTTGAGCGAATGACTCAGAAAGCTTGGTGACTACAAATGTCAGTTGTTATTATTATTTATTAAATTTCTAGGACTTGGTAATTACAAATGTCAGTTGCTGCCCACCTGCCCATTAAACCATCGTGGCTTCTGACAAGGGAGGCAATCTGAACACTTCCAGACAGTATGTTTGTGCGCTGTGCATGGGACCAAGTGGACTTGGCAAGGCACAATTATAATAGCATTTGTACAAGTACCCTATGCTGATGGGTGCTACTAATGTTGGGCATTACATATGTGCAATTATGTGATGATGGGTGGTGGTGTTGGAGTTTCCAGTGATACTATGGGCACATTTGTAGATGCATCTATACAATATTTTGACTTTGCAGCTGGTGGCAATCGGAGACTCTATTGGCCTTTTTGCCACTAAAAAAAAGGTTTTAATTTTAGTATTCAAATATAGTAATTACATCAGGATTGGGGGATATTTATTCCCTGTCTCATATGACCTACCTTGCATTGTGCCATGATCTTTAAAAACACACTTGGTTACTATGAGGACTGTAAAGGCATTCCATTCCCAAAGACTCTGAGGGCATTCTCTCAAGTATTGTTTATTATTATTTTTAAATTGCATGGTACAATAATGCGGGTGCCATGGTAAGGACAGGGAAACCCAGCTTTAAACGATGGCTCATCGACAAAGCTTCAAGAAATAATTCTCTCCTACTGAACTTGGTGGAAAAAATTGTAGAGGGGGAACTATGTATATCGGGGGGGGGACTGATGGATGGGCATATTGGTGCCTGTGGGCACCCATGCTGGCAATCCCTGATGCACATCACTCTGAGCTCTTTGGGGAAAAGGTGGAATGAAAATGTACTCAGAAATTCCTCCACTGCACAGTGGGAATATATGTACCAGATGCAACAGATAAGCAGGAGCTACCCATGTAACTGTAAAATATTATAGTCAAGCTTATTCTATATAAGCTTATTATCTGTAAGGACTACTGCACTGGCTTTGGGGGGGGAAATCATTTCAAAGGGTCCATTTATAGTAACCCCTTAATATAAGAGGGCTACCATGATCAGTTACTGTTAGGCAAATAGCCAACATCATAGTGAAATCTACTTCAATGAAATGTACTCCATAAATGCTGTTTCATTTTCTGTGTGCGCCTGGACTGCATGTCAAGTGAATATGCAGTTTGGGTGCCAAAACAAGCAGCCATTAAAATAACTGTATTCTGTCTGTCCACTATACCCTTTTAATGAGTGTCAAAATATATTTCATCTGCATAGTCAATATAAATTTTAATGCAGAAATCCCCATGCCTGCATTAACAATCTGCATTTTTGATGTGTAAATTCCCTACAATGCATTCACAGGGCAAGCATTCATATTTTCAAGATTGCACAAGGAGACAAAAAAGACTAATTTCTGCATTAGACGTTTTGCAACACTAAATATGTCCCTGAACCTGTTAAGCAGATTGGGGGTAAATCTACTGAGACAAATGATCTCAACTCCCCAGCTACCTTCAATCACAATCACCTTAAGCAGATTTAAATGTAATAAAAGGATTACAGGAAGGTAGCCTATCTAATCAGAAGACAGCAACATCAGATTTTAAGTTATGATCTTCAAAAAGCATGCAAAGTTTTAAGTACTTGAATAAAAATAAGAGTTCTTGAGGACAATTTTCAATAGTATTTGAGAAGTCAAGTTCTGACAGGAAAGAAACACTTTCCTTTTTATAGCAAGATTTTGAGGTGCACTGTAGTGACCCCTAAAAGCAAAATAAGATGAAAGCAAATATATTAGTGAAAACAGTAGGGACAGTCAGAGCAAGAATGTCTGTTGATGTGATGAAATAGATGGTATGGCAGCAGTGCAACTTGTGTTTTACTGATACTGAATGCTGTCCCATTACAAGGTAGATAGAACCTATTTCTACAGCATGCATTTACAGTTATCCACTTTATTAACGGGGATGCGGGTGGCACTGTGGTCTAAACCACAGAGCCTAGGGCTTGCCGATCAGACAAAGTGCAAGTAGATAAATAGGTACCGCTCCAGCAGGAAGGTAAACGGCGTTTTCGTGCGCTGCTCTGGTTCGCCAGAAGCAGCTTAGTCATGCTGGCCACATGACCCAGAAGCTGTATGCAGGCTCCCTCGGCCAATAATGCGAGATGAGCGCCGCAACCCCAGAGTCGTTCGCGTCTGGACCTAACGGTCAGGGGTCCCTTTACCTTTACCTTATTAATAATTGGGCTTTGAAAAATACCCTTGTGGATATTTCCACAGTTTTGTTAGGCCTCCTTGGCAAAACAGCAAGTTGCACACAATTTAACTTTCGAATGAAGATGTCCTCAATGCCAGCTAGCTTTCACTGCCTATATACTAAAGCTCTTTCATTTCCCCCCCTTAATAACCGAAGATGCCATCAACCAAATCTACACCCACCTCATTACTTTGTGGCTGCATGGATTCTTTGAGCGCAAAGCACTGTAAAACTACTTCGATGATCACACCCTTCTTCTTCTTCTGCAACCCCACATTTAGATATGCCAGCTAAGGATAACCCTTCAAGCAGTAGAGGAAGTGGGCTCTCGTCCACGAAAGCTTATTCTACAATAAATGTGCCCGTCTTCAAAGTGCCACAAGACTGCCGGGTTTGGGGTTATTGTTGTTTTTTGCTGCAACAGACTAACTCAGCCACCCGCTCTGGAAGTTCTGAGGACACTGGTTTTTTTCTAGTTGCCTCTGCCGTGGAAACGGCCAAAAAAAAGACGGCAGCAGCAACAGCAACAAAAGAGTATTGTGGCTGGCACCTTAAAAGGTGTGTTTCGGTGCAAAGTGCTCGTGGTCTAAAGCCCCACTTTATCCGGCAGCCTTCAAAGGCGCCACGAGAATCCTTTTTGTTCTCGCTCGAGCACAGCTAACACCCTCTGGAATGTGCAGGGCAAAAGGAGGCGGCGGCGGCGCTGCACGTTGACCCTGCCATGCCCCGCCATCCTAGGCTTGTTTACGCGGAGATCAGCAGCCCCGTTGATATTAATAGGGCTCCCTCTCGAGTCATTAAAGGAGCGGATTGCAGGCAGAGCTCCGAGGACAGCCCTGGAGGCGCGAAGAGCCAGCTATCCCCAGCCGACCCCCCCCCCCGACCGCAGCCAGCGGGCGTCGCGCCCCGCCAAGGGACGGATACCCGCCGCCTCCCCCGCGCCCCACAGTCCCAAGCAAGATCGAGGGGCACCAGATGCCAAGCGGCCGCCCCCTAGTTTCTCACGGCGACCCGCCGCCGCCCCTCCGTTGCCGGCGCTTCCCCCGTTGTCCCCTCAGGTCGAGACCAGAGGGCGGCGGCCGGCTCCCTCGCGCTCCTCTCTCCGGCTCCTGCCTGCCTTTCCCCAAAAAACGAAAGGGGGAAGGAGAGGAGACGAAGAGGGCGGGCGGGGGTCTGTCTCGAGAAGGAGGGGGGAGTGGTTCAGACCTACGACCTCGCGAGGAAAAAGGAAGCCCCCCGCACTCCATGCCGACAAGCCGTTAACTGAACTGCCCGCTCCTTCCAACCGTTCCAACGCTCCTTTTCCCACGGAAAAAGAACCAGTCGACATTCAAATTCTTTTCTTTCCTCTTTTCGTCGCGGGGGCGGGGGACAAAGAAAGGAAGGAAAGAAAGAGGGGGGAACCAAAAGTTCCCTCAGCGCGAGCGCCCGCTGCCCAGGCTCACCCGTCGTCCACCCTCAAGCGCCTCTCCGACGCCGCTCACCCCTCGCGGGACCGATGCCCCGCTTCGCCGCTCAAAACGCTACTCGCTTTGCAGGACCATCAAAAGTGCAGGAAGGAGAAAGAAAGACTGAGTGACTGGCTGGCTGGCTTGACGCGGAGGGGGGCACAGAGCACGGCAGATGCCCGCCCCGCCCAGCGAATCCGATTTCTGAGTGGCTCAACAAGCAAAACCAATCGCAACGCCGCTGCCATCTACGACGCCAATAGACGCTCTTCGGGAGGGCGGGGAATGCAATAGGTCCCGCCTTTTTATTCCTTTCCCAAAAGGGGTGGCGCAACCCCGCGCTGAAGAGAGCTGAGGTGTGAGATGACAGGCGCGCGGTCGGAGATAAAGCTCGAGGGGCGGGATTTCGTTTGTGCCGTCATCGATTGATTGACAATAAAGACTACAATCGAGTTCCACGGAGGTCAGAGGAGGTGAAGGTCTCCGTCCTTTCGATCGCCTGCTGCTTTGTGCATAGGTCGGGACGCCTATGAAAGTGACGAATCTCTTCCGTCCCTTGTCCGCAGCCCCACGTTTCACAGAATAACGAGGCTCAATTCGGATTACTAGAATACAGCGGATAATTCCAGGGACCCAGCAACAGAAACAATGCCCCCACTTTATACAAATTCGGCACAGCCGAACTCCACAACATGTAGTTTGCCACTCAGAGAGCAATTTGCCAGCCCAGCCACCATTCGATGGACAAAGAAATGAGCTTTCAACCCAGTGAAGCAGTGATCACTACAACACACTTTCCCAAACAGGTAGCAAAAGGGATAAATACAATTTCAGATTTCAACATACAGCTATTTGGTAAAGAAACAGTGTCACCCCAAAGATACAGGCATGCCTGTAGACTCTTACTCTCAGGGTTGTGGGTTCAAGCCCCACGTTGGTCAAAAGATTCCTGCAATGCAGGAGAGAGGAGGATGACCCTCATGGTCCCTTCCATCTCTACAATTCTATGAAGACCTGTTGTCTGAAATGTGTGGGAAAGGCAATCCCCTGGCTTTTCCCAATGTAAATTATATTTCTCAAAGGCTTGTTTTTTCATTTATGAAATGCAAGAGCTCAGCACTATCACATCTAGTTCTGGACTGCACACACCACCCTCATACAATTGTTCTATAACTGCAGGCAGATTTAGGGTTGTTGGCACTTTGATAACGAATCTATATTGTCTACTCATTCCATTGCTTGATGGCATGAGGGTGTCTAGCACATATGACTTGCTCAACATCTGAAACTGATAAGGTTCAAGAAGACTCAGAATACACTGCGTGCCATTTTAACCATGCCAGCAACTCTAGGAAAAATCTGAAGACAAATCACTGAAGGAAAGAGACTGACCAACGATTTCTTAACCTGACGCTTACTGGTCAATTACAACAGCAATCCATTTGTGTTTCTAACACACCCTTCTTCCCAAATACCTCGGGGTGGGGCACAATAAAACACACACACACACACACACACATATATGTATATGTATGTATATATTTTGCCACAATACAAATGCACACAGGGCAGAAATTATAGAAACCAGGATACCAAATAACAAATCCACAGAAAACCAAATACAGAATGCCTGGGTTAACAGTTATGTTTCAGGCTGCTGGGGGAAGCCCAACAGTGTAGATGTCAAACCAGTTGGAATAGGGTGGTATTCTACAATTGGGGTACCATGGCAGAGAAGACCCTTTCACTGGTTACTGCACAACAGATGCCATTCCCATATGGAGCCACTAACAAGCCTTCCTCATTATCTTAAGCGGCTGGTTGGTATGGAAGAAGGTCTCTAAGTATCTATAGGTGCAAGCTATTCTAGCTTTATAAGCCATCACAAACACCTAGTGGAACACTGGCAGCCAATGCAGCACTTTCAGGACTGTTACCATCTTGATAATCGAATCCACTCATTCTGCACAAGCTGTGGCTCCTGGACCATCTTTGCCGTAATATTCATAGTAATCAAACTGTCTCATTAATCAATCCAGATTACCAGCTTGTCAATCACTGAAGGGAAATTATCCCTGCCCAGGAACAGTTGTAGTTGATGAACCGGTAGCTGGTGAAGATGATCCTAGCCACCAAAGTCACCTGGACCTCCAGTGGCAATGATGGATCAAGTCAAACCTCCAAGAAGACACACAAGTCATGCAGTAGTTACAATGTCGCACCAGGGCTGCAGAAACCCAGGTTCAAATTCACACTCAGCCATCAAGCTTGCTGGTGACCTTGTGCCTGTCACCATCCCTCAGCCTTACCCTAACCCAAAGGGTTTGTGTGAGGACAAAGTGGAGAGGGGATTATCATATGCATAAGAACCTAAGAAGAACCCTATTGGGTCAGCCTATCTAGTCCTCCTGTTATTATGGAGGCAAACCAGATCCCCACTGAAAGCCCACAAGGACATGAACACAGGACGTTCCACTGTTCTTCGGCAATACTTGTTCTTCTATATGCTTGGCAATTTTTATATTTAATCATGGTTCCGACCAGTTTTCCCAGAACACTTGTTAATGTAAGTAGCCTGTGATTTCCTGAATTCCCACTCCCTCTCAGATCTCTTTTGAAGAATTTGTGTTAGATTGACCACTTTCTAATATTCAAGTATGGATGTAAATCTCAGGAACAAGTTATATATATTTTGGTTAGAAGATCAAAAATTTCACATCTGAGTTATTTAAGAACTGTTGGGTAGATACCATCTAGACCTGGTGAATTGTTAGTTTTGAGTTATCAATAAGGCATCTCTCATCACCACTATTTGCCTAAGTCTTTCAGATTTCCTTCCAGATGCATCAGTTCAGGCACAGGCTTCTGCCCTGTTTTCCACAATGAAAACAAATGCAAATAATTAAGTAAAATAGAAACATCATCACCCCACCCCACCCATCTCCCCATCCTGCCCACCTCTTCCCCCCTTTTCTTCCTAATGTCTCAACAAACGAAACTGATTTGTAAAAATGTTACATGGAAAAAAATACGAGAGAGACATTGCACATACCTTTGTAAATCAAGAAAATCTTTAATAAAAAATACCAAATGCAAATAATTCCATTTCTTTGCAATCTCCTTTTCTTCCTTTAGCACACTTTTAATTCTACTGCCATCCAACTGCATCTGCTACTGGGCTCCTACTAATAATATATTTAAAGGATTGTTATTGTTGGTCGTAATGTTTTCATCCGTATGTTCTCTGAGCCCTTTTTTTAATTCCTTATTGTCTGCTTGCCTTCCCTTGCCAAAGTTGTGTTTCTTTTCGTTCTCATTTGGGATCACTTTAAAAGGTGTTGTGCCAACTTTTTGATTTTAAGAGCCAACACTCAGTTTCCACTCTATGCTTCCTTGAGTTCCTTGGAAGAAAGCTAAGATATAAATGCAATAAAATAAACAGCAACTAACATGCACATGTCAGGAAGCCGGTAACTGGACAGGCATTTGGCTCCCATAATATATGCAAAGTGCCTTAAGAGAAAGCAAGATGAGGAAGTTCAGTTGGCAGTTCTAATTCTTATTCCAGGTTTTGGACCAGACCAATGGTAAATGGACAGAAGAGGACCACTTGACCTCACAAGGTATTAAGAAAACAAGTTGCAGAGGAACTAGAAAGGGATTTCAAGCCCATGTAAGATTTCAGCTACAAGCACAAACATAATATGCAAATAATGATGTGCTAATTAATGACTTGCTTCCAGTACCCTTTGTCCTTCTTAATAACTTCCATCCCAGGTCAGGCCCTAGCCTGGTATCTTCCCTTTGATACTGCAAATATTATCTAAATTATAAAAGGTAAAGGTAAAGGTACCCCTGACCGTTAGGTCCAATCGCGGACGACTCTGGGGTTGCGCGCTCATCTCGCTCTACAGGCCAAGGGAGCCGGCATTTGTCCGCAGACAACTTCCGGGTCATGTGGCCAGCATGACTAAGCTGCTTCTGGCGAACCAGAGTAGTGCACAGAAACGCCATTTACCTTCCCGCCGGAGTGGTACCTATTTATCTACTTGCACTTGACATGCTTTTGAACTGCTAGGTGGGCAGGAGCTGGGACTGAACAACAGGAGCGCACCCCATCACGGGGATTCAAACCACTGACCTTCCGATCGGCAAGCCCTAGGTTCAGTGGTTAGACCACAGCGCCACCCGCTGTATAATCTAAATTATACCATTCATTAATTCTAGCACTTATGAGTGCCTTTGCACCCCCAAACTCTAACCCCAGAGCTGTAACAATATGTAGAACATGGCTGTAAGAGTACTTAAAAGTTGAATTGAAAGCATGTAATTGTTCAGTAGCAATGGTGTTTATTGCTGAACACTCTTAGGATCATCTTGTTCTTAGCAATGGAAATCATGCCAGACTTTTGAATGCCTACTACAAAAAAAAAAAAAAAAAAAAAAAAAAAAATTAACAGGAAAGTCATGTGATTAATCATCCTTCCTTTGATCTTTTTGTATGCTTGGTTTTGGCCACTCAGGGGCCCTCCCCCTACCAGCTGACAGTTGTATGTATGAAATCTCTTCTTAGGATCTTTCAAAATGGGGGGAAAATAGATGATTATAGGCTTACTAAATCAATCATCAAGAAGAACCATCTGGCATCTCCCATCATGGATTTCTTTAACACATAATGATAGTGATTTTGGTTTTTCATACAAAAAAACCCCCTGAAAGGTGGGTGGCCTTAAAAAAAAAAGTCAATTTTTAATTTAAATCTTTTGATACAATATTAACTTTTAAAAACTTCTCATATATTATAACCAAGGGTATACATAACCCAAAAGAGATTTTATATAACTGATCTTACATGAAAATGCCCTAAAGATTTAAAAGATTATTCATTTTCTACATGCACCTATCTTGCAGTAGGGAGGATTAGCAAGGATTGGATGAGTCATTACTGGTTCAATTTAATATATGACACAGGAGCAGAAAAGTTGCAACTTGCCTATAACTTTTCTTCTGACCTGGGTGTCTCCTTGTTGGAACTCATTCCTCTCTCTCTCTCTCTCTCTCTCTCTCTCTCACACACACACACACACACACACACACACACACAGAGAGAGAGAGAGAGAGAGAGAGAGAGAGAGATTAAGGGTAATTATTCATTTTCCATAGAATACATGTAATGTGCATTTTTTGCAAAAAAAATCATACACATTTCTATTGCCAGTTTTCTGTAGTTTATTTTTTAAACATTCATTACTCACCTCTCCTTATCTATACAGCAGTTTATCATCTTACAACAGCCTCCATAGAATTTCAGTATCTAAAGGTGCAATCTTTCATAAACTTCTGCTTAACTAACGCTTTTATTTGGCAATAAAAGTTTTAATGCAACAGTTTAGTGTTAGTGTATGCACTACTGGGTAATTATGTAATATAGTCTTCCTCTTGCTTATTTAATTTTCCAGCCATAACAGCTGGGGCTTTTCAACACAGGATACAAAAAACTTCAGTGCTTTTCCATGGCAAAAAAAAATCAGACCTTCATAGTGAATAATTTCAGAAGCCAGCCAGGGTCAAGAGGAACAGAGTTATATTTAATGAAAGTACACTGGGAAAGAGATACAGTAATTTTGGAACACATCTAGCAGATTTCTCTGCTCCCTCTTTTCTCTGTCGTGCAAAGAGAATGCCATCAATTTTCAAGTACTGCTGATGAACTACCTTCTAAGCAACAGAAAAATCTGGCTCAGGCTATACTGCTATATGCAAAACAAAACAAAGAATAAAAATCACATTTATCCTTTCCCCTTGCACTATTTCCCTAATTTAAGATCCCTCCACCAAGATGCTGTTAATGCCCTCAGGCAGTTGGCGGTGCTTCAACCAGGTCCATGATCGACCCCTTTCAAGCACTCTTTACTCAGTGTCAAGCCACCACATAAATTTCCAGTAATGTTCTCTGGTTCCCCCCAACCCCTCACCCCAGGATGGGAGTCTGGGGTGATTAAGAAATGTAGTACCACCTAGAGACTCCCAACAAGGCACCCATAGGCACCAGTACACCCACTGGTAACTCCTATCATGCTCAGCAGATACCCCCTCAAAAACCTGCAATGGACAGGAGACGGCTTTTCCTCTTCAATTCCTGGCTTTTCCTGTGTTGAACATGATCCCTTCAACACAATCACATTTTATTCAACACCCAACCTACCTTCCAGAGGATAGGTGAATAGGCATGCCCATGCCATTTTGTGGTTGTGCCTCTTTCTGTGCTTTTAAACATGGCAGCCATTTTCTGTCATGCCATGCCCCCATGGCAGCCATTTTGTGGCTGGCACCGCTGGCAGACCCTCCAAGTGTCCCTATTTTCCAGGTACATCCCTGATTTACAGAAGCCGTCCCAGTTTCTGATTTGATCCTGGAATGTCCCGCTTTTCCTTAGGACGTCCCTATTTTTCATCGGAGAAATGTTGAAAGATATGTTTTAAGGCATTCTGCAGCCTGCTCTGCTAGGAGCAGGTTTGGGGAATCAAGATGGAGCTGTTTGTGTAGTTTTTGCAACATTTATTACAAACTGTTTTGATTAATTCAGGGACAACATTTGTCAATGCATATATTTTCCTGGTAGTTGATTTTCTGTCAATTAAAACTTCCATAGTATAGTAATTACCTTTTAAAAAATTATATAGCAGTAAGGCCCAATGTGAATTTGCTGATTATTTCATTTTCATCTTCAAACCGTTCCTCTTCCTGTGTTATTGAGCTGCAAATTTGGATCCAGCAAAACTAGACTTAGCGGGAAGACCTTCCAGTCCCTTCTCACAACCCAAGAAACCTACCACCATTATTTGCCATCCACAAGTTGAGAGTTTACATAGGAAATTAAAGTGAAGTTATCCTCTGGATATTACTGACAAATTAAAAATTAACAGATCACTAGTTCCAGGTGATATCCACCTGAGAGTTATCAAGCAACTTCAATGACCTTTGAACAAAAATATGTAAAAAAAAATAACAGAATTCAAATAAACAATCTGAAAATCAACAAAAAGAAAACACAAGGATCCAAGAACCAGCAGGGCAAAACCAAAAATTCAACATGTCAAAGCGTAATAGCGATCCCTCAGTGATTAGGTGAGGTCAAAAACTTAGAGAGAGCTAGAGAAAGTCTGCAAGCAGGGCATGAACCCAAACAGCAAGCGCTTCGGAGTCAGTCAGAGACATAGGCTGCATACACACCATACAGTTAAAACACATGGGGAGGTTTTCAACTTTTTTTTTTACTCAAAGTAGACCCACTTAAATCAATTAACACCACTAAATTAGGTCCACAAATTTCAAAGGATTTACTCCAAGTAAAGGCAACTGAATGCCATTCATGACTTCCCCTAAACAATCCTGGGAACTATAGTTTGTTAAGGATGCTGGGAATTGTAGCTCTGTGAGGGAAAAACTACAGTTCCTGGAATCCTTGAGGGGAAATAATGTGCTTTAAATGTATGGTGTACATATCTGGTACACAGCCTTGGCCGGCCAAAGTTAACAGCAAATCAGAGGTGCTTACTGTAGTATATGATGCTTCCATCTATGCTTATGTGGGCTGATTGAGATTTCCAGAAGAGGGGCAATGTTTACTTTACAGTATTCCACTAGCCAACAATGCTGATTAAAATATCAATGGATTTAGTATTCCAGAAAAGGAAAGCAGTCCAACCAGTTCCTTCCGAAGCATTTACAAGTATTTTAAGGTTAGTTGGACAATAGATGGAAAGGGTTGGAAGATCTAGTTTCTTCTTGTAGTTTCAGTCCACTGTTAAGCTGTTTTTCTGGCTGTGAAAATGGAATTTTGCCCTTTTAAAAACAGCTGGCAATGACTGCTGGTGTAGCATAGGGACTAAGGCTGCAATCCTAAACATGTGGACCTAGGAGTAAGTCTCATGAACAGAGAGGAATGTACTTCTGAGTAAACATGCACAGTACTGTGTTGTAAGTTCTATGCATGCTTCCATAATATGCATGCTTTTTTGGGGGGAGCAATTTTTTTTTTGTTTTGGCCGAAGTTGTTGAGCTTTTGTGCAAAATACCCCCCATAGGTTGCCATATCTCCCCATATTCCGACATAGGGCCATATGTCCATACAGCAGTTTATTGTGGACTCATCTTGCTGCTCATACATGCAATATTGTGTAACAGTGTCCACATGACACTCTCCTCATTCCGTGGTTTTATACAAAGCTTCCTAGTTTGTCAAGCCATCATTTTATCTGATGTCCAGATCAGCAAACCATGGTTTGAATGATACATCCAAAGCAGGATTGTACAACACATTTTATTTTACTGCAAATATTTATAGGCCACCCATCACTTTCTAAATTCCAAGGCAATTCACAATTGAATCACATACTGGTACCCACCAACCCAGCAAAACACAGTGCAATAAAAGCAGCAAAACACTGCAATATAAAAAAGAAAAATCATTACAAGCAGCACATATCATGGCTAGTTTACAGAAAACGTCATCAAAGCTTATGGAAAAATTATCATAACAAATACTGAGATCTTTAACAACATCATGCTAGCAATGTAGTATACTTTATATGGTTAGTGTGTTGAACTAGGACCTGGGCTACCAGGGTTTAAACCCCCAGTCATTTACGAAACTGACTGAAGACCTTGGGCCAATCACTGTATTTCAGCCTAACCTACGGTACTTCTTTACAGGGTTGTTGTGAGGATAAAATGGGGAAGGGGAGACTCACTTGTGCCACCTTGAGCTCCTTAGAGGACAGGTAGGATATAAATGTAATAATAAATAAATTAACTAACAGTTAGCTTGCATATATTTCTAATTGGTTTCCATTGGCAGGTCTTATGGGGTGTCACAATGCTACTTACATTGCCTGTTATTTAAAACATGCTTATATGTTTATACTGTACTGTATTGTATTCGTTCACTGAACCTAACAAGACAGACAAACAAAAATCCTGAAATAACTATCAGCCTTAATGTTTGCCAAATTCTGCTTTGCAAAACTTCAAATTTATGATCAAGTCAAATCTGGCAGGGTAATTTAAACGACACTCAACAAAAACCCCAAAAACCAAACCCATGCCAGAATCTTATATAATTAAAGGATAATGTTTGCAACACTAGAGAACAGAAACAATAGCTGTTCTCAGATTAATGGAACGTTGTTGGAAATCTGCTGCAAGGCATCTGATACTAGCAAAGTCTATTTATTCCAGTGCTATAAATGTTACTGCTCTAATATTATATGGCAAGTGAAAAAATACACCATGAAACTGAATATAACAGTGTCAAAGCGTTGCTCAAAAGCAAATACTTTTACAAAGCTGGGTCAACAACAGGAAGAAATAGTTGTATAAAGGAAGACACAGGTACAGGACATCTAGCTTCAAAAGCAAAGATGATACCAGACATTTTTTAATGGAATATGGTGGAACTTTATTGCATACACGAACACTATTGGCAGGCAACAAGTGCTTGCACCACCATCTTTATGGAATTCACAATATAGTAGTTGGTAAATGTCCCTTAACTTGAACCTGAGAACTACCGATTATGTTTCTTGCAATAGATGAGCAGGGTGTGGCATAGAAATTGGTACTTTGCCAGGATGTATACAGGCAACTCCCAATTTATCCGTGGGTTACTTCCAAGACACCGCACGTTTAAGTGAAGTTGCGTATATTTGAAACACCATTGAAAAAGCCTGAAAACACCTGTCTTTAGTTGTTGTTTACAGTTGTGTTTCTTTTTTGTTGACTGTAACCAGTGGTTTTCTTCTAGGAAAAAAGGTGCCGATACTGCGTACCCTTGAGTACCCCCGGGGGGAAAGAACTGACACTATACCATTTTTTATTTAATAAAAAAGCTATGGTGATATCTGCAGATTGGTTGGCATCCCTGTGAGCTAGAGGAGAAATATAGACTGACTCATATGTGCTCCTTTTGGGTAACCCAGTACTGCAGTGCAGGGTTGGCCAAAAGCATCACAGGAATACCATGTTTCACTTGGGTGGCATCCTTGCTTCCCACTTCCTGTTCAGGAGGTTTTGCAAGAAGCAGCACTTTGCATATCCTACCTGGTGCAAAGAATGGGCAGAGAAAGTTAGAGAAAATGGAAGCGAGAAACAAGCAATCTACAGGCAATCACTTGGCCACTTTCAATTTAGGTAGATGATTTCACTTATGGTGTTGCATATACATGATAGCACCGGAGGCATGTTAGTATTGTTGCATGAGATGTTTGGCAATTCTGTTTCTTTCAGATGAGGGAGGGAGAGTTTGTGGAGGGAAGAGCCGGACTTTATAATGCAATGGACCAAGTCAGGTTTGTTCACACTTGTCTTAGTGTCGCAGATTTTTTATACAGGGCTTATCCAGATAAGCTAGTTATTGAGCATTCATCCTGATTTGCTTGCACAAAACTTACACAGAGGTTAGATTATATCTGGTCTTTACTGAGCATTCGTTGAGATTTATTTGTGGCCAGGTTATGCAACAATGAGTGTTCATCCTGATTCATTAGCAGAGTGTTTATATGGCTTCCTGTTCAGCATTTGTTCATTACACACTTTTCAGTGTGTTTCCATGCCGCTTTAAAGTGGATTTGCTGTACCAGGGCGACAGTGATGTAATCCACTTTTAATTGTGCAAACCTACAGTTCCCAATATGTGCCCAAATCTCTCCCATAAAATGCTGACAGCCTGAAGCCCTCGCTTTGCTGTGTGTTTGTTTAGACTCCTGGTTTTCTTACTTCTTTCTATCTCCCTCCTAATTTACCTGGACATGGCATTTTATATTTCTCCATTCACCACCAGAAGTATCCAGTGAGCCACCCTAAATATTACAGAGGAGAAAATTACGGTATATGCACGCTTGCCATTGCTGGTGACAGCAGCACATTTAGTGTAACACATAGTTCTAACCTAATATGTGCAACTAACACTTTAAAGGCACAGGATTATTCCATCCTGTCCTTTTCATGCCTATGAATAAATTAATACATCTCTTACCTGCATGAGCATTACAAAAAATTCATTCCTGTTCCAGTCTGACCCTTGAATTGTTGATTTTCCAAACCCTCCTGTGTTTTTGAAACACAATGAGAGAAACAACTCCACCTGAAAAGAAATAAAGAATTCATTTGTTGAATAAAAAAACAGACAATGTTTACCAAAACCAGGCATGGGGAACTCCCATAGGCCTAATCTGGCCTATTCCTAGGCCTCTGGCCTGTCCCTCAGTCCTTGCCAAAGCCACACACACCCAGCCACACCCTTCCCAGTCCTCTGATGATGTGCACAGAGCAGCTGAGGAGGCGGGAGAGCCTGATCTTCACCGCTTGCAGTGTGCTGGGTGAGAAAGTTTAACCCTCTATGCCCAGTGCACCACAAGAGGGAAGAAAGCCACTGTTATGTACTGAGTTGAATAGGATCCAAAATGCAGCAGTCTGATTGGTCCTAGAACAATAGGATTCAGAATGCAGCAGTCTGATTGGTCCTAGAACAATAGGATCCAGAATGCAGCAGTCTGATTGGTCCGCAGGAGCCACCCAATCCAGCTCCAGGTGGAAGTGAATCCGCAACCGGATTGGCCTACAGGAGTATCCTGGAATTAGCCAATCACGTGGGGCCCATTGTGTAAATAATGTATATAAGGCAGATGTTCTGGGGAAACTTTCATTCCTCGCTACTATGAGCTGAATAAAGAGCGTGAAATCCACACTCGACTCCGAGTATATTTCAGCCACAAAACCCCTTCATCCTCAGTTGATCCCCCACAGACCACTAGGAAACAGGAGCAGAATTCAAAAGTTGCTTACATTCTGCCTTTCTGTTTTGCCTTACGCTGAAAATGGTTAACAAAGATATAAATAATTGTCAGCTCTGCTTCTGGTCCCACTTCTGGTTCCAGGAATGCTCAGAACCCGAGGTGGTCTCTTGTACTCAGAGCACCCTCTGGTGGGGAACTGACTCAAAGAGCTCCGTTGCCACCTTTTGTCACAGCACTCCACTCTGCTTTGGTTTTTATGCACTGTATTATCTCCTGCCTTCTCTTACTCAGTTCTTATCCTGGCTCTTTTGGTACAGTGTCCTCTCCTGCCTGCTTTTCCACCTCTCTCTCTGGCTCACCACTAGGGATGACAACCCTAGACTCTTCCTCTTTCTCCTCTTCTTGCCCCTGCTGAGGTAGCCCAGATTCCTTTTCCAGCTCACCTCTTTTCCCTTTACTTCCTCCTCCCTGTATAAATCTCTCCCCTTGGTCTCTGAAACACTCTGGCTTCCTTTGTCTATATTTCTCCTTGGTAGCTCCATTATCCCTCCTCCTCCTTCCTGCTGGGACCCAGCAAGAATGCTCTCAGATGCTAACCTTGAAGCTTCCTTATCTGTCAACATGTTGCATCAAGTGGGGAGTGCCAGCATCTATCAGAATCCCTTCACAGCAACTTGTACATAACACCAAGTAATAAAACAGGTGTAATGATTAAAACAAGCAGCAGAATGTCAGCAACAAAATCAACTAAAAGAGCAAAGAGAAAACAGGGCAGCATAGGGAGCCCCTGCAAAAATGCCTTCCAGAACACGAGCATTTCTTCAGACTGTTGGAAGGCAAGGAGCAAGAGAACAGACATGCTTCTGAAACCTAGAGGTGATATAAAAACCCAGACATATAAAAAACCCTGTCTGGGCAAACTCATCTTAAACTCAAATGTTCAAGAAACAGAAATTCAGCTGAAGACCAGAGGAAGAGCAGAGTTCCTATGAAAGGAGGAAGTCTTTAAACTATCCTGGACCTTTTAGTGCAGGCTTCCTCAACCTCGGCCCTCCAGATGTTTTGAGACTCCAATTCCCATCATCCCTGACCACTGGTCCTGCTAGCTAGGGATCATGGGAGTTGTAGGCCAAAAACATCTGGAGGGCAGAGGTTGAGGAAGCCTGATTTAGTGCTTTAAAGGTCCTAACCAACACTTTGAGGACTGTCCCCAGGAAGAAAAATTTCAACAAGCAGTGCTCTTCCCCCACCCCTATAGTTCAGGAGCTGATTTACTATATGATCTGCCGTGTGTATATAGATCAGCTCTAAGCTAATCATAAATGCATGTCCTGTATCAATTGTCCTACACCTGGGCATAAGCTTTACTGAACGCAACTTATTTCGCGACATGGAAGACTGGGGATGAATCCAGGGGCATACAAGCAAGCGATGCCTCAAACACCTGCTCTTCAGTGCTTTGCATCATTAGCATGAAGATCTGAAGGGTTTTAAAAAGCACATCAAATGTACATAAAAACCCTCTTCAGTCCTTCACACTATTTGTACCCAGGGACACTGGGAGTGAGGGTTGCATGCATGCCGCTGCCTCAATCCTGGGTTTCCCACATCTTACATTCAGGGAAATCACTGAACACAGCCACCATATGATAGTGACTAACTAATGATTCAATTTAGCCACTACAGTATATGCTAATGATTAACTAATGTAGCAATAAACGTCTCATTCACACCATACATATGAAGTAGTTTAATATCACTTGGAGGTCCTAAGAAGTATAGTTTGTTTACTAAAAGTACTAGTGGTTGTAGCTCTGTGAGGTCAGTACCCTTATCAAACTGCAGTTCCCAGGTTTCTTTGGGGGAAGCCATTCATGACAGTTGAAGTGGTGTATGAGTGCTTTAAATGTATGGTATAATCACAGAGCTATCTCCATTATTTCCTTTTTACAGAATCTGGCCACTTTTGTCTGAATACTATTTTCTCCCCCGCCATCGGCCCTGTGCTGCTTATTGAAGGGCAATCCTCCCCCAACCCTTTCTCCCTATTTTTAGCTTGAAGAATATTTGTCTCTAAGACCTTGCACATGTGTGAAGGCCTGTGTGACCAGCTTGAGACTGAACAGAGCCAAGAGGAGAGAGCTGCCAACTAATTTCCATCCAAAGGCATGCGTGTTTGTGATTTGTTATTGACAGTGCTTTTTTCTTTAAAAAAAATGTTTACTCCCATTTTGACTCAATAAAATCACCGGTTTATAGTTCAAATCGCAGAAAACAAATAAAGTAAATGCACAAAAGTACAAAGATTTACAAAATGTTTATGGGGTATGTGAACCCCTGCTTGCCCCCAGAAAAAAGCACTGTTTATTGATAAAACAAACAATTGAATGAGGGTCTGTTTCCAGAGTAAAATGCCTTTAACTTTAAATGCTCTGCTTTTTTGAAGGAGCAGTTGCACCCTAAACATTCGACTATAGGCTATGATTACATGCACCTAAGAGCAAGTCCTACTGAACACAGTGGGATTTACTTCTGAGTAAATATAGACATATATATTTACTGCTTATTTAACTTATATGCAGAATTCATCATGCGAAAGGCTGGACTGGATGAATCCCAAACCGGAATTAAGATTGCCGGAAGAAATATCAACAACCTCAGATATGCTGATGATACAACCTTGATGGCAGAAAGTGAGGAGGATTTAAAGAACCTTTTAATGAGGGTGAAAGAGGAGAGCGCAAAATATGGTCTGAAGCTCAACATCAAAAAAACTAAGATCATGGCCACTGGTCCCATCACCTCCTGGCAAATAGAAGGGGAAGAAATGGAGGCAGTGAGAGATTTCACTTTCTTGGGTTCCATGATCACTGCAGATGGTGACAGCAGTCACGAAATTAGAAGACGCCTGCTTCTTGGGAGAAAAGCAATGACAAACCTAGACAGCATCTTAAAAAGCAAAGACATCACCTTGCCAACAAAGGTCCGTATAGTTAAAAGGCTCCAGTACTTTGGCCACCTCATGAGAAGAGAAGACTCCCTAGAAAAGACCCTGATGTTGGGAAAGATTGAGGGCACAAGGAGAAGGGGACGACAGAGGATGAGATGGTTGGACAGTGTTCTCGAAGCTACTAACATGAGTTTGGCCAAACTGCGAGAGGCAGTGGAAGACAGGAGTGCCTGGCATGCTCTGGTCCATGGGGTCACGAAGAGTCAGACACGACTGAACGACTGTCGCGACCCGACTAGACAGGGTCGCGCCATGCGGGCGCCAGGAAGGGGAACCTTGCAGCGGGCCAGGAAAGGGGGCGACAGCGGAGCCAGGCGCGCAGGGGTTAAACCGAGCGCAGCAAGACCCGACCTCGCCCAGGCATGCCTCGAGGGGTAAACAACCCCAGGATGGGTGCGTACCTGATGGCCCAACCCCAGGTGCGGAAGGGAACCGCAAATCATCAGCGGCGGGCGGGAACCGTCAGCATCGCAATAACAATGTAAAAAGCACCCATGAATAGTGCAGGTAGACCAGAGCAGTTAACTCTTTTGTCCAAGCCACCCCGGGTGGGGAAGAGGATTAACCCCGGACCTTTAGGGCAGAAGGGAGGGGGGAATTGGGAGTCACCCAGCAAGGTGTACATAAGGGGGATTCTGAGATGGCCTCCTCAGAATCCTCACGGACTTTCCACGTTTCTCTGTGTGCTGTACAATAAACTTCAAGACATCTTCCGCTGACTTCTCGGAGTGGCGTGCGTTCTTGACGGCTAGCTACAGTTACCATTGGGGACACGACATAGTGAGGATTCTCCAAAAACTTCAACGTCCGTATCGTGTTGGGATCGCTTACCGGCAGCTACCGAGATGGCGACCCCATGGCGCGGAGCGGCACCTTTTCAGACCCCCGTTACCTCGAGCACCCTACTCGAGCGGCCGGCGGATCTGTTCACCTCAAATCAACGGAGTCTTTCCTCGGCCGGACCAGACAGCGGGAGCCTGGGCGAGCTACGGCGACTCCAGGAGCAGCTGAACCGCCTCATCTGGGAGCGGCTGCGGGTTGACGAGGAGTCAGGCCGGTCGTTGGACCAGGCCTGTGGGGGCGCGGTGCCCCGGACAAGTCGTAGCGGCGGCGGGAGCCAAGGCCACGCGGGATCGGGGGTCTGCAGTCGGCAGACCCCAGGGGAGGGCTCAGGTCAGGAGCCCGGAGTGACTCAGCGGCTGACGTGGTTGGACGGGACGGCCCCGAGGGGGCAGGTGCTTCCCCCGCCAAGACATCGCAGCAGCCGGCTGGAGGACGACGTAGTGGCGGGGAGTTCCACGGGCGACAGCAGCGAGGACGAGCGCGCGGCAGCGACCCCGGAGGCCCGCGGGAGGCACGTCCGCCGGGGGGCGACGGCGCGGCGCAGGCCGCCCCCGGAGCTGAAGGCCGTTTACGAGGGGGACCCGGCGGAACTCTCCACCTTCATCTTCCACGCAAGGAACCACGCCAGAAGGTATGGGGGAGACGACTGCGACCCAGAGGACTTGGTAGCGGCGGTCATCTCCTCCCTGCAGGGGAAGGCCGGCCAGTGGGCCATGCTCCTGGTCGACCGCAGGGACCCGGCTCTGGCCACCCTGGAGGATTTCTTGGCGGCCCTTCGAGAGCGCTTCCAAGACCCGCAGGCGGAGGAGAAGGCGAAGCGACGGGTCCAGAAGGCCAGGCAAGGGGGTCTCCCGGTACAGGACTATGTAGACATGTTCAGGGGGGAGGCCGCCCGAATCTCCTCCTGGAACGAGGAGGTCCTCGTCCACTATTTCAAGGAGGGCCTCCATCCTGAGCTCCGCAAGTGGGCCGTAGTGAAAGGGACCCCCCGGGAACTGTCAACGCTGGACGGCTGGTGCCGCACGGTGGCTCAGTTGGAAGCAGACCTGGGGATGCTGGAGCTAGAACCCAGGGCGGGCAAGGACCGAAGGCCCGCGGAGAACTCAGGGACCCTCCGCCCCGCCAATGGCGCGGGGGTCCCCCGGCCCAAGCGCACCCCCGACCCGGAACGGGAGAGGAGACGCCGGGAGGGACTCTGCATGAGGTGCGGGGGGGCAGGACACTATGCGGTGGCGTGCCCCAAGCGACCCCCAGGAGAGGTCCGGACCCCGGCAGGGTCCCAAGCGACGTCGGGAACCAGTAGGACACCCAAGACCGGGAGCCGGGCGGCTGTCGCGACGGAGCCAAGGGGAAAGCGCCAGTCCGACTCCGAAGGCTCGGGGTCGGGAAACGACCTGGACCTGCAGTAAAGGACGCCCGGCTGCAGGTCCCGCCAGGGTCAACGGACCCCAAGAAACGGGCGGGAAGACCACCCAACCTGGTCCGGGTGAGGCTGGAAAACCCGGACGGTGGCAAGCAATGGACGGGCGATGCGCTGCTGGACTCGGGCTGCGACCACAGTATGCTGCACCCCGAAGTGGCCAAGGAACTGGACTTGCCCACCCAGGTTCGGAGCACCCCCTTAGTTTTCGTCCAGATGGACGGCAGTCCCATAAAGGGGGGTCCATTTGGGGTGGAAGTGGGGCCGGTCTCCTTGTGGGTGGGGGACCACCGGGAGTCCAGGATGCTAGTCAGGGTCCCCACGGACGGGTACCAGGTAGTGCTGGGGTTGGATTGGCTGGTGGAACATAACCCCATAGTAGACTGGCGCTCAGGGCGCCTGACGTTCGACCTGGATAGGTGTGGGCAGCACAGGGTCGAATCGGACCCCCAGTGCCCTGGAAAGGGGGAGGCCAAAGGGGTCCACGGGGGCGAGGGCAAGCTGGATGTGGTGGCGCCGGAGATACCCCCGGAGTACCGGGATCTGGCGGCGGTGTTCGGGGAAACCGAGGCAGACGAGCTGCCCCCCCACCGCCGCACAGATTGCGCCATCGACATCCCAGAAGATGCGGTCCTCCCCAAGGGACGCATCTACAAGATGTCCGGGGAGGAACTCCAGGACCTCAGGGAGTTCCTGGACAAGAATCTGGCCAGAGGGTTCATCCGCCCCGCCAAGAGCCCCATGGGGGCTCCGGTCATCTTCGTGGGCAAGAAGGATGGCACCCGGAGGTTGTGCCAGGACTATAGAGGGTTGAACGCCATAGCGGCAGGGAACGCATACCCGCTCCCCCTCATCCCGGATCTGCTGGACCAGTTGGGTACCGGCACGATCTTCACGAAGCTAGACTTAAGGGAGGCATACTACCGGGTGCGGGTCCGGGAGGGGGACGAATGGAAGACGGCTTTTAACTGCCAGTTTGGACAGTTCGAGTTCCTGGTAATGCCGTTCGGTTTGAGCGGGGCCCCGGGGGTGTTCATGAGCCTCATCAACGAGGTACTCCACGACCTCCTGTACAAAGGGGTGGTGGTCTACCTGGACGATGTGCTGGTGTACAGTCGGGACCCCCGGGAACACGTCCGGTTGGTCCGGGAGGTCTTGCAGAGACTCCTGGACAACCACCTATACGTCAAGTTGCCCAAGTGCGAGTTCCACCGCCCCTCCTTAGATTACCTGGGGTATAGGATCTCGGCGGCGGGGGTGGCCATGGATCCCCAGAAGGTGGAGGCAGTCCTGGGGTGGGAGCGGCCGCGGACACGGCGCCAACTCCAGAGCCTGCTAGGGTTCGCAAATTTCTGCAGGGGCTTTTTGCCCAACTATTCGGCCTTGGTGACCCCCCTCACCGATCTCCTAGGTACCAAGGGGAAAGGAAAGGGGGCCAAGCGTCCCGGGGCGGCTCTGGATTGGGGGTCCCGGGCGGAGGAGGCTTTCCAGGGGCTCAAAGGGGCGTTCGCCGCCGAGCCTACGCTGATCCATGTGGATCCAGCCCGGCCCATGGTGGTACAGGTAGACGCTAGTGATGTGGCCATGGGGGCGGTACTCCTGCAGAGGGACGGGGAGGGCCGTCTGAGGCCCGGAGCGTACCTGTCCCGGAAGTTTGGGAAGGCGGAAAGGAACTGGTCTACCTGGGAGAAGGAGGCAGCGGCCATCCGCATGGCGCTTGAGGAGTGGAGACACTGGCTGGAGGGGGCAAGGGAACCGTTTGAGGTCTGGACAGACCACCGCAACCTCGAGGCCCTCCGACAGCCACGGAAGCTGACCGCCAAGCACATGCGGTGGGCAGAGTTCTTCTCCCGGTACGATTTCCAGCTAAGCCACATCCCCGGGAAGGACAACTTCCTCGCGGACGCCCTGTCTCACCTGCCCCAGTACGAGGCGGATGTCCGCACAGAGATGCGTCCACTATTTGAGGACAAACACCTAGCCCGAGCCGTCACCACCCGTAACCAGGCTAGGAGGAAAGAAGGACAGACAGGGGGTCAAGATGGGACACCCCCCCGGGAGCGCAGCCAGCCTTCTGCAGCGCTCCGCGACAGACTAGTGGCAGCGTATCCGACAGACACGGAACTACAGAAACTGCGGGACTCCTTGACACTGGAAGGGGACATCTGGCAAAGAGGGAGTGCCGCGTACGTCCCGGAACCCCTCCGGAGGGCCGCCCTGGAAGCATGCCACGACGCCAAAGCGGCTGGGCACTTCGGCTTCGTCAAGACGTGGAAGCTGGTTCGGCGGAGCTTCTGGTGGCCCACGCTCCGTAAAGATGTCAAGGACTACGTTGCAGGCTGCCCCATCTGCCTCACCTGCAAGCCGGCAGTGGGCAAGCCGCAGGGCCTCCTACAGCCCCTGGAGGTCCCACCTCGACCTTGGTCGGTGATCTCCATGGACTTTATTACAGATCTGCCACCCAGCCGAGGCAAGACAGCAATATGGGTCGTGGTGGACCTGTTCTCCAAGCAAGCCCATTTCGTGCCCTGCGCCTCACTGCCTACCGCCACCCAGGTGGCAAAGCTGTTCATGGAGCACATCTTCCGGCTCCATGGGGTTCCAGACAAGGTCATTTCCGATCGTGGCTCCCAGTTTGTGTCCCGATTTTGGAAGGCGTTCCTGGGACTGCTGGGGATCGAACAGGGACTCAGCTCGGCCTACCACCCCCAGACTGACGGACAGACGGAACGTGTCAACCAGGTGCTGGAGCAGTACCTGCGGTGTTTTGGTTGCTACCAGCAGGACGACTGGTCACAGCTGCTTCCGTTGGCGGAGTTCGCTTACAATAACTCCGTACATAGCAGCACGGAGATGTCCCCCTTCGCCGTGGTCTACGGGATCGACCTGAGGCACCTGCCGGACTTGGGAGAGCCCACCGCCCGGGAGCCGGAGGAGCTCGGAAAGTGGAGAGAAAGGACGGCCAGGTGCTGGGAGTCCCTTCGGGAACAACTGCTGGAGGTCAAGGCGGCGCAGAAGAGGACGGCGGACCAGCGAAGAAGACCGGCGGGGGACATCAAAGCGGGGTGCCGGGTCTACCTGTCCACGCGGCACTTGAAGCTGGGCCTCCCCAGCAAGAAACTCGGGCCTCGGTACTTGGGCCCGTTTAAAGTGTTAGAGGTAATCAACAGAGTTTCTGCGAAGCTGGAACTCCCAAAGAACTTGCAACAGATACACCCGGTGTTCCACTTCAGCTTGCTGAAGAAGTCCCCGGAGGACGACGGTTGGCACCCCGTGGCGGCGCCACCCACCCCGTTGATCCTGGCAGGAGGGGAGCACCATGAGGTTAAGGACATTTTGGACTCCAGACTCTACAGAGGGCGTTTGCAGTACCTGGTGGAGTGGAAGGATTTTGCTACGGGGGACCGAGAGTGGGTGTGGGCGTCGGACGTTTTGGCCCCACAGCTGGTCAAGAGATTCCACCAACAGTGGCCAAACCGGCCGGGGGGCCCCGGGACTCAGAACGCTCCCCAGGGGAGGGGGAAGTCAGTTTCAGGGGGGCAGGATGTCGCGACCCGACTAGACAGGGTCGCGCCATGCGGGCGCCAGGAAGGGGAACCTTGCAGCGGGCCAGGAAAGGGGGCGACAGCGGAGCCAGGCGCGCAGGGGTTAAACCGAGCGCAGCAAGACCCGACCTCGCCCAGGCATGCCTCGAGGGGTAAACAACCCCAGGATGGGTGCGTACCTGATGGCCCAACCCCAGGTGCGGAAGGGAACCGCAAATCATCAGCGGCGGGCGGGAACCGTCAGCATCGCAATAACAATGTAAAAAGCACCCATGAATAGTGCAGGTAGACCAGAGCAGTTAACTCTTTTGTCCAAGCCACCCCGGGTGGGGAAGAGGATTAACCCCGGACCTTTAGGGCAGAAGGGAGGGGGGAATTGGGAGTCACCCAGCAAGGTGTACATAAGGGGGATTCTGAGATGGCCTCCTCAGAATCCTCACGGACTTTCCACGTTTCTCTGTGTGCTGTACAATAAACTTCAAGACATCTTCCGCTGACTTCTCGGAGTGGCGTGCGTTCTTGACGGCTAGCTACAGTTACCATTGGGGACACGACAACGACTGAACAACAACAACAAAATATAGACAAGACTACACTGTTAAAAGTGTAATCTAATATTGACAAGCATTAGATGCAGCTTTTGGAGATGAGGAGGGTGAGCAGAAATCATACCTGAATCTATATTTCAGACATCAGTTGCAGAGAAGATCAGGTTATCATCCATTCTGTCTTACAACAGCTAGATATTCGTGGCTTATTTTGAAATACTTCTGTGCTACAAAATAAATCCCTGTGGGCATCCAAATGTCAATGCTTGTGTTGCCTATATATACTAGCTAACCTGCTGCTTTACTGATGTTCTCTACAGATTTTCTCTTCACTTAATGCATTAAAGTGATTACTGAACAGCTTTACAGTGCCAAAGCTGCAGGTAACACTTAATAATCATAGTAAAAATGCTCCCTCAATTCTGATTAATGTGACTCATCAATTCAGATGAAAAGAGGGTGTGGGAGCTTGTTTATGAAGAGACAATGGTAGGAGGATTTCCTCAGCGTTTTCAAATGGAGTCTTACATGATAGAAGATAGAAGGGCACCTTGGGAAAACAATACACATGCTAACACAAATGAGATTTACAACAGTGTGTGGGTGGGTGCAGTTACATACTATGAAATTTACTCAGAAATACATCCTCACTGTCATTAATGGGATTTATTCCTGCCTGAAACTACTTAAGATTGCAATCAAATAGTCTGATTGCACACATCAGTTTTGTGCCACTGTTGCACCGTGTTTCTCCTGCCAATCTAGCAGTTTGAAAGCACACCAGTGCAAATAGATAAATAGGTACTGCTGCGGTGGGAAGGTAAACGGCGTTTCCGTGCGCTCTGGTTTCCATCATCGTGTTCTGTTGCACCAGAAGCAGTTTAGTCATGCTGGCACACAACCTGGGAAGCTGTCTGTAGACAAACGCCAGCTCCCTCGGCCTGAAAGCAAGAGGAGCGCCACAGCTCCATAGTCGCCTTTGACTGGACTTAACCATCCAGGGGTCCTTCATTATTATGGATTCTCGAGGTGGGCAGGGTAATGGATAGATCAGGTGTAAGGGCTTATGGAGTGGAGACAAACAAGCTTATTACATAATTGGCATAGTGCTGTTGCATTGTAGTTGCTGCCTTACTGCTGGTGTGGCGAAACCTTGGCTCTCCAGATGTTACTTACTGAACAACAACTCCTCATTGGACCCAGCAAGCATGGCCAATGGTCAGGGATGATGGGAGTTGTAGTTCAGCAACATCTAGATGATCAAAGGATCCTCACACCTGCCTTACTGGCTTCTTCCAAAGGCCTTGTGTTGCTCTTTGTGTGTTGGTGTTGGTGGAATTCCAGGAGATAAGTCAGTTTACCAGCACCTCCTCCAGTCCCTTACCTGTCACACACTAGTGCAGGGAATGGAGTCTTGCATAAAATTATAGAACTGTAGAGTTGGAAGGGACCCCAAGGTTCATCCAGCCCAGACCCCTGCAATGCAGGAATCCAACTGTCCCTCAGTGGGCTCGAGCCACCAACCTTTTGGTTAACAGCCAGGCACACTGACCCGTTGTGCCACTGAACAGTTTGCATATGCAACACTCATACAAATATAAAGAATCATGGCTGCAACATTTGGTCGATTAATTTGTTTGCCTGTTTGAGTACAAATGCTTTGCTCAATTAAAAAAAGAGTGATCTCAATTAATCCAGCAACAGGTTTGTAACAAACAATTATTTGGTTTTTTAATTTATTTGGCTAAGTTCATTATTTCACCGGGCTATCGTATCAGAGTTATATCCCTATTACCACTGCTATAATGACATCTACTGGTGAAAGCAGGTTTTAACGTCAGATGGAAAAAAACATCATGCCTTTTACTGCTAGCAATGTACACACACTAGTTTATGTAACCCCACTTGGTTCTCTTTGCTTGGACCCTTTCTCCTGTGGTCTGCATGCAGTCCTAGAATACTATTTTTAAACTATAAATTCATTCAGCATTTTATTGATCTTCTTGCAGGCTCCTGATCCTCTGCTGTCTGAATCTTGTTCAATTGTTTTGTTTTTAACATATATATTTTTTAATCACCGTGTGAGGGGTCACCCTAAAAGAGAAGTAGAAATATATTAAATAAATACCTTGCAGCATCTGAGAAGTAACTGTGCATTCAACCTCGTAAAGATGCCACTGGAGAGGACTTCAAAGAGATACATTTTGTTTAATGATACCATCAACTCCATCCAATTCTAATCTTAGCTTTTATGATGCAAGCAGAGATTTGTATCACACAACAGGTCAAGCAACATCCCAAAATCCCTTCAAGCCAATTACTACTACTGTACAGCTCTGTGCACGTGCGCTAGGGAGATGAGGTCAGCTCTCCAAGGTGGTGCCACACCTATCAAGTACTTTACACAACATTTTTGCATGGGGCAGATGCATGGGCATAGCCAGGATTTTTGTTGGGGGGCAGGCCTTTTGTGGGGGGGCAGAACCTCAGTTTGCTATGTATTTTTACTGTATTGATTTTTATTGATTTAGGGGGCAGCAGGTGCCCCTCCCTGCCCCCCCTGGCTATGCCCTTGGGCAGGTGGTATTTTCCGGCACAGCGGCATCAATAGCAATGGCTGCTGCCCTTGTAGAGAGGGTGGCTGAGTTCCGAGCACTGATGCCAAGCCATCTTTTGAATCTCTTGGAGAAGCAATCGGATCAGGCTCCGTGACAGAAGACTCCAAATCATAGCAGAACCTGTGGCCCAACCCAGGCAGCTGATCCAGAATCTATGATACTGAAAGCCTCTGAGAGATCCAGGAGAACCTCTGAGATCACACACCCAGCCCAGCTCTGGCAGACTTCGCCAGCCAGGATGGGTAAGCATCCAGGGAGAAATGCACGCTTCCGACCTAGTAGACAGTCCGTATCTTCAGGTTGTAGAAGCTAGACGGTATCCGTATCAACCAGAACAAACGGGCCACTAGTCCCACCTATCTCCGACTCTGTACCAACTATGTAATCCAAGTTGGCATGACCGGCATGGTGTTTTATTTTTGCTGGCGGAGCGAGAGATCAGAGGGCTCAAGGCATTGTTGGCTGAAGTGGATTGAGTTAAGTTAGCCATATTGATTCATATTATTGGGCAGGGGGGGATTGGTCTTGATGGCCTGTGTATGTGATAAAGGGACCACAGTCTCTCTCTCTTTTTAAAAAAATAATAATTCTTTATTAAATTGGATTTTAAAAATTACACTCACATACAACCTTACACAGCGTACACATATCAATCAAAAAGAAAAAGAAACATACAAAGAAAAATCCATCGTGTCTATTAAAGGTACCACAGTCTCTGTTGCACCCCACTGTCCCAAAAGGGAACACAGATGTTGCTAAGCACCTGCAATCCCTGGAATCTTGCACAACTGGTTGGAGATTGGGGTGGCTGTAACCAGGGCTTATCTGCAGCCAGAACTCACCTGAACTCAGTTCCAGCACCTCTCAGGTGGGCACCATTGCCATTATAAGAGAACAAGGGAGGTGTCCATGGTGAGTTCTGGCACCTCTTTTTCTAGAAAAATAGCACTGGCTGTAACAATATTTTTCTGAGGGGCCCAAGACCCCACTTGTTTTGGCAGCAGTGGCAGAAAAAAGGAAGAATAAAAGTAGATAAAATACCCCTGGACAGTTAAGTCCAGTTAAAGGCAACTTTGGGATGCGGCGCTCATCTTGCTTCAGGTCAAGGGGGCTTTCCACAGACAGCTTTCTGGGTCATGTGGCCAGCATGACTAAACCGCTTCTGGTGCAACAGAACACCATGACGGAAACCAGAGCGCACGGAAACGCCATTTACCTTCCCATCACAGTGGTACCTATTTATCTACTTGCGCTGGCACACTTTCAAACTGCTAGGTTGGCAGGAGATGGGACAGAGCAACGGGAGCTCACCCTGTCGCGGGGATTCGAACCACTGACCTGATCAGCAAGCCCAAGAGGCTAAGTGGTTTAGACAAACAGTGCCACCCGCTCCCTCCAAGAATAAAAGTAGGGTGCTGGGGTGGTTGGAGTTTTAAACCTCTGCTCCCAGGCCAGCTCAGCCCCTACTGGGGATGCATGTTGCCCTTCCTCCTCCTCCTCCACACCTGGATCACTGTATGCGTTCAGATGATCTGCACGTACTGGTTTCAACCCCTGCCATTCCCATCTAGAACTGGGGGAAACTGAGCGGAGCCTCCGGCAGGCAGCGCAGACCATAGACGGGCCAATGCTTTTCCTGTGTTCTGCCGAGCCACCTCTTTTAAGAAAGAGGCGTATCTCTACAATCCTGAGTGTATCTATACTGGGCGACAGAGCGGCCCACCCTTCTCGGGAAGACTCGTGCTCCTTTGACACACTTCAGGGACCAACCTGCCCACATCCACACATGCGCACCCGGCGCCTACCCACAACTCTCCACCTCCTCGCTTCCCCCGCTCTAATTGTCTCGGGCAGGTCGTGCGCTTCGGCGTGACGTCACGGCGCGCCGGCTCCTTCTTTGTTTACCTCTCTCTCCCCCCGCTAAATCTTCGCCGGCTCCCGAGAACGGGCGGACTTGTGTTGGCGGACAGCGATTCCGCGAGCTGCCTCCTGATTGGCCAGGGGAGCCTATATTGGGGGGTGTTGGGGTGGGTGGGGTACGGAGAGGGCCTGAAACTGCTGGGCGGAGGGAGGCCGTTTTTTTTGCAGAGCGAGGCCGGGGCTGCCGCTGCGTTGGCCGCTGGAGCCTGGCTGGCTGGCTGGCTGCCGTTTATGACCGGGCGTCGGTTCGGGAAGCCTTCGGTTCGTCGCCGGCGAGAGGGAGGCGAGGGGAGAGGAAGGGAGCATGGCGGCCTCGGCGTCGGAGAAAAGCAACAAGAAGAAGACGGAGAAGAAACTCGCCGCCCGGGAAGAAGCCAAATTGCTGGCCAGCTTCATGGGGGTCATGAACACCATGAGGAAGCAAGTAAGGCGGGGCGTGGGGTGACCGGCCTCCTAGGGCTCCTTGACCTGTGGGGTCCAATAGGAACATGTTTCTATCTCTCTCTCTCTCCCCCCCCCCCAATAGTGTTGACCAGACCACCTGGGCATTTGTGAACCCGGAGGAGTTGTAGGAGGAGAAACCCATGGCAGGGGGGACACAGCTAACACAAAGTGTTTGGCATTGTTTTGTTGCTGTTTACAACCGTCCTGTAAAGTAGGCCAGTAAGGACTCCCATATTGCAGAGGTGTGGGATGGCTGACGAGGCTCACGGATGACGCCTTGCCTAAGAATCATAGAATTGGAAGGGACCCCAAGGATCATCTACTCCCAACCCCCTGCAATGCAGGAATCACAGCTAAAGCGTCTGTGACAGATGGGCATCCAACCTCTCCGAGGAAGGAGAGCCCACAACCTCCCGAGGGAGACTTTCACTGACAGATCTGACTGTCGGGAAAGTTTTTTCCATGTGTTTAGAAGGAATCTCCTTTCTTGTAACTTGACTACCTGATGAGTTTCTGTTAGAGGCGAGATTTGAACGAGCAGCATTGGGATTTGTAGTGCAGTCCCTTATATTTGGGTACTTCTTATCTACCATGCTGCAATGGATCTCTGGTACACAGAGCAGTTGATGTGAAGCCAAGACCATCCCGTTGCATTCTTTGCTCATTTATATGGTGTAACTCTTTGTTGTTCCACCCTCAAGGATGCACTGGGGGGAAATGAGAATATTCCCAACTTCTGTTACCCTGGCAAATGTGTAAACTTAATTCAGATTCATCTCCCTTTATCTCTAGCATATGTCGCCCAAGTGGATAGTATTCTAGAGATACAGAAAGGTGATCACAACAGCATAGGACAGGCATAGGCAAACTCGGCCCTCCAGATGTTTTGGGACTACAACTCCCATCATCCCCAGCTATCAGGACCAGTGGTCAGGGGTGATGGGAGTTGTAGTCCCAAAACATCTGGAGGGCCGAGTTTGCCTATGCATAGGAGTTAATAGCTATCTTTTTGTGCAGGATAGCTATTACCAGAACAACTGTTAACGGGCTGTAGGGGTTGGAGCATTACAAATGCTGGCAAGCTGTAGTGGAAATAGTGGTTGGAGGTAACACCTTCCACAATAGTTGTGTGCTCTGTGAAGATGACTAGTGTATGACTATGAAACTGTGGTGAAAACTGCTAGTTCAATCATGTACTTAACAGATGTGTTTGGGTAGTACCAGTCTACTGATCTATGAGGCATAATATTTGCCTTGCTAACCTGTGGCTTGTAGTCACCTTTTGCTCAGAGTAGACCTATTACAATTAATCCTAAGTAAAGGTAAAGGACCCCTGACAGACAATTCCAGTCGCAAACAACTCTGGGGTTGCGGCGCTCATCTTGCTCTATAGGTTGAGGGAGCCGGTGTTTGTCCACAGAGTTTTTTCCGGGTCATGTGGCCAGCATGACTAAGCCGCTTCTGGCGAGCCAGAGCAGTGCACAGAAACGCCGTTTACCTTCCCACCGGAGCGGTACCTATTTATCTACTTGCACTTTGACGTGCTTTCGAACTGCTAGGTTGGCAGGAGCTGGGACCGAGCAACATGAGCCCACCCCATCTAAACCACTGAGCCTTGGGCTTGCCGATCAGAAGGTCGGTGGTTCGAATCCTAAGTATTGTAATGGACATTAATTTCAATGGGTCTACACCGAGTTGGATACAACTAATTATCTCTTCATAATCTCCTTTAGTAGTGATTTGTATTGTCATTACTTGCTAGAGCTGCTACTGTACCAATTTTAAGATCATTAACATATTTTAGCTCAGTAACGGCTTTGTTCTTATTCAGTTGCCTTGAGGTGCTTATCTACATTTCAAGTTAAAAATGCTACACTCATTGGCTAATATTCTAGCAACGATAAACACTTACCGTAAAAGGTAGTCTTTCTCCCAAATAGTTGTCTAAATGGAGACAACTGGAAAATGTTGTTTCCTTCATTGTCATTTCCACAACAGAGAAAAATAATTGTCAATGTCTTTCTTTTTCTACCTTTTGTACCTTTAGAAATTAGTTCAGCAGCTTTTAAATGAGGCCAGAATAATGAGAGCACCCATTAAAGTATAAGCAGAGAGTACTTTTTAGGAACCTGGTCTCATTTGTTGTTGTTGTTCAGTCGTTCAGTCGTGTCCGACTCTTCGTGACCCCATGGACCAGAGCACGCCAGGCACGCCTATCCTTCACTGCCTCTCGCAGTTTGGTCTCATTTAAAAGCTACTTAACTAACACATTAGTCACTCTGCTATTTTGGTCTATTGTGGAAATGACAATAAAGAAAGAAGCAAATGTTCTAGTTGTTTCTATTTAGACCTCCCATAAGCATTTGGGACAATGACTGCTATTTTAAGTATGTGTTGTTGGCTACAGTATTAAGCCTGCAATCCTCTACATGTTTACCTGGAAGTAAGCCCTATTGAACTAAGTAAGAATTATTTCTGAGTAGATAGGTATAGTTTTACAATGTAGGTTTGCCAAACTGTATACAAAAATCTCACATACTTGGAGCTGAAGAGCAGCAAAATTGTAATTGTTCATATTGTAAATGTAATTCAGTTACAAGACCAGAGTCTGAATTCCCGCCAGCTATGAAGCTCAATGGATGAACTTGCCTCTCAGCCTAATCTACTTCACAGGGTTGTTGTGAGGATTAAATGAGGAGAGGAAGAATCACATACACTGCCTTGATGATTTTGTCTTCAATAGTGTTTGTTGTACATTTCTGTAGGTCACTAGTTTAGCAAAAAAATAAGAATTTCTACACATTTCTCTGAAGCTATGAAATATCACATGTTTTGTCATCATTTTGACTTTTTTGTGCTAGAAAACACTCTGTGATGTCATTCTCATGGTCCAGGAAAGGAAGATCCCAGCTCATCGTGTTGTACTTGCTTCAGCAAGTCACTTCTTTAACTTGATGTTTACCAGTAAGTCTTCAGCTACTCAACTTCTACTGGTTTAAATAATCATCATCTACTGACCAGCAGTGTTCGAAATTAACCAGGCGCATTTTGCTATTGGTACAGGTCCAATTGCCACTATGTGGAGATTTCTGGGTTCCAGGTTGGCGACTGCAATTAAAAAACCTCTGCCTTAGTCCATAGTTAATACAGTTTCCACTGTGTGTGTTTCTCCTTCTTGCATACTGGGACAAGTGGATTGTTGTAAGAGCAAGCTACAATGAAGCAATTAGTTGAAATCATAGAATTGTAGTGTTGGAAGGGACCCCGAGGGTCATTTAGTCCAACCCCCTGCAGATAAGACATTCCATTGTGGTAACCGGTTACAGTAGATTCAAGGTACCATTTGGCAACAAGCTTATGTACTGAGTTTATAACATTGCAGGCCTGCAAAGAAAGGGAGATTTGGTTTAATAACATATAAGTAGAAACTCTTGAATCTTGTCCAATTATCTTTACAGTGATATTTCTTCCTTGTCTTTCGTCTCTGTTGCTGGACCAACTGTCAGCCTAAGTGCAGTTTAGTAGCACCATGCAGTAGAACAGCCTTTAGCCAAACCATGGCTTAGCATGAATATACTGTCTCCCAAGAAGACGATTGCAGCCACTTTGCTTCTTCCTAGGCTTCTGAGGTTGGTACAGCAGCTAAACCAAGATTTGGCGTAGTGTGTCATCCAACCCCTGGATCATAGTTCAGGTCTCTCCTCATTCATGACTTGTAGACAAGCTTTGGCCACAGATGGTGGTTGAGGACAGGTGTTAACAACAGCCCCAGATTCAGACAACACACTTAGCAAAAACATGGCTTAACTGCCACTGCACTGACCTAAAATGTCTAGGGAGGAGTAAAGCACCCATGGTCTCGGTGGGAGCCAGTATGTATGTGTGGTCATAGTAAGCCACATACTGACTTACCATGTCTTACATTTGAACCAGTGAAGCCACTGAATTTCCACTTGTCTTCCTAAAACTCTCACATGCAGTCAGTATATAATAAGACTTGCCAAAAATACACCTGCTTCAGAGAGACTGGCATATTTGCGACCTCCAAGCTTAATATTTAAATGTCTTTAAAAATGGGCTCTAGAGCAAAAGAAGGTGTCCTCTTTTTATCTGACTTTAGGTGCAGATGTTTCTAAGGTCAGAACTCGTTCATACCACACTAATTCATCTTTTCTAATTAAATGTTTTGGCGAATTTTCCTGTAGAGAGGTAGAGTTCTGCAGCTTTGTCTCCTTTGCAATTTGAGAATACCATGGTAGTGACTTAAGTGCAATGCACTGAAGTGTGACTAGGATTAGTCTGTTTTATCTTTTTTAATTTTTACATCAAGGATAGGGAAACCTGTAGTCCTCCAGATGTTCTTGGACTGTCTCTCCCATCAGCCTCAGCTGGCACAGCTAATAGTGAGGGATGATGGGAGTTGTCCAACAGGAAGGCCACAGGTTCCCATTCCTATTTTATATAGAGACAAACCTTGAGTTGGGTTGAAATGTACGGTATGTAAGACTGGGATGTAGTTTTGTGAGACCAGAAGTTCTTGATACACCTATTCTTAGTGTACTTGTTTTTCTGTAAATAAGATTTCTATAAGTAAGACGGAATTAGGAAAACAGTTGTTAATACATTTAAATCTAGATACCAGCTTGGTCAATTCTAGGTTCTGTTGCTCATTTTGTAACTGATCTCTGCGATTGTCTTGAAGTTCGCTTAACAACTTCAATTGCAACTGATCCCCCCCCCCCCGCTTAAATTAGAGCAGCAGGTCCTTTGAGATGTGGGTGCAGGAGTGGAATTGTTGTTCAGGTTAGATGATGGTGTTATGTATCTAATTGCAGCAAATATGATTGAATCAAAGTCTTATGAAGTGGAGTTAAAAGATGCAGAGCCAGATATTATTGAGCAGCTTGTGGAGTTTGCTTATACTGCAAGGTAGGTTTATTTATAACTCTTAATACCTGCCCATCAGATAGCTTCATGTGAAGCCCAAAAAAGCTGTTAAGTGAATTAATGCTATTTTAATTATTTGTTCAACAGGTACTACTGTATCTGCCTGTAACATATTGTGTTGCTGTTCTAGTGGTTGAAAATCCTAATTTAATCTAGTTATTTGTATTATCATGTTCTCAGTTCTTGTTGAAAATGTTTTGGTCATAGTAATGTCGCTACTTTTTTCAGAATTTCCGTAAACAGCAACAATGTCCAGTCATTGTTAGATGCTGCAAATCAATATCAAATTGAACCTGTGAAAAAAATGTGTGTGGACTTCTTAAAAGAGCAAGTCGATGCTTCAAATTGTCTTGGTAAGATGGCTCACTCTATATTGTTTCTAAGAACTCTTGATATTTTTCAAAATTGGCACTTTGGGTCCTTGATTATTTCATTTTTAGGACAGTCTTGCTAATGATACATTTCATGTATTATTCTATTGGGAAAAAAGTTTTATGATTTGAAAATGTATTTATGTCATTCATATAGTACTGCTACAGTGCCTGCCACCTCTGATTAGCTTTCAGATAAGCCAGACTGAACTAACTATTGTCTTCTATAGAATGTGACTACTGTTAAAGACTTTCTTCCATGTTGCTAACATGACATCATTGTCTCTCTAGTACTTAGTGCGTGACAAATTCATAGATTTCATCAATTATTTTACTTCTCAAGATAACTATTTTGGTCATTACTTTTGCCACTGAAGAGAAAAAAAACTTATATTAAATTATTAATAACATATTTCACATAAAAAAGAAACGGGCAGCATTCTGCTCTGTCAACAGAAACCCTGAAACTGGCTGGAGGGAATTGGGATAACCCCCAGAACAGCAAAAGGGTGGGGGCAAGAATGAGTGTTCCATCTAGCAAGCTGCAATGCTTGTGCAGATGGAACATTCGTAAGAGCACCATGTTTAATTCCAACCAATATGCTTTTTCATGAATTTTAAACATATTTTCATAATTTTTTACTATCTTGCACTAGGTATAAGTGTGTTAGCAGAGTGTCTTGACTGCCCAGAGCTCAAGGCTACTGCAGATGACTTTATCCACCAGCATTTCACAGAGGTTTACAAGACAGACGAGTTTCTGCAGCTAGATGTTAAACGTGTAACACATCTCCTGAATCAAGACACGCTAACAGTAAGAGCAGAAGATCAGGTGAGGGTCCAATTTCATAGATATTTTAGTCTTGCATCTGAAATAAGGGTTTGTGTTTTTAGGTATCTTGCTGTAAATATGCAATCTGTGTGGAAAAATTTCCTGTCAAAAGTGGAGTGCAAATAATCGCTGGCAGAACTTTTAGTGCCTGTATGAGTTTCCAACCAGATTCTCCAGCTTTTCAGGTCTCACCTCCTCCCAAAGTCAAATGACTTAATGGAGCTGCCTTCAAAGTGGCATGGGAAGTTGTAATGTGAAAAACAGAAGGGCCTCAAATATAGGAGTGCTTAACTGCATCAAAACTAAAGGATCAGTATTTGATTAATTTTTGGCAGGAAAAAAGGCTGGAACATCAGGTGCTTGAAGTAGGAGTCACTATAGTATCCTATATTTTTTTATGAGAAATGCTGTTTAAAAAGTGCTCTCAAGGAAAGATTTGTTCCAGAACAGATTGAGACTGAAAACAGATTGAGACTTTCTGGCATCTGGTATTTTTTTCCTCCTTTTTTGCTGTTTGTGGTGTTTTCTCAGTTTTGTAGTTGGTTTTCTATCTCGTTCTTGGATATCATGGTATAATGTGTTTGACAGTTGAAGCGACTCTTTCTAAAAACATTGAGAGTGGTACTATGAAGGACCAAAAGGTATTAGCATAGCTACTGCTATATCTGGGATTTTTCCACGTTATCCAATTGCTTCAAGAAAGTGTAAACTTTTCACTGAAACGGAATTAGATCCTTTCAGTGTGGTGGATCCCATTTAGTGTGGGGGGACATAAAAATTGTTTCAGTGGCTGAAATATGTTAGAAGTAAAATTTTATTTTCCAGGTAAGTGGCCGCCTTGTGAGTTATTTCACTCCAATTTACACATGCATGTTCACTATGTAATAATAATTATAATAAAATAACTTGGTCTATCTTAGTTCAGCTGTTGCTTGTAGTTTCACAACTCTGAATAGTCATGGCTCTAAAACTTATCTCAGGAGATCAGCAGCAGCTTTTAAATTTGGGATTTCTTCTTAGCCAATCCTGAATGAGGGACTTAAACCCATCTAACTGGCAATATAAGGTATAGCAAGTAATTATTTTTAAAAGCCCTTTGAAGATCCTAAATTAGACTTCCTTTTTGTAACAGCTGAGCTATCACTTTCCTGGTTCTATAGATGGCTGCTACTGTAAGTACACAGATGTATTTTTCTTATTTCTAGGTCTATGATGCTGCCGTCAGGTGGCTGAAGTACGATGAGCCAAACCGTCAGCCTTACATGGTTGACATTCTTGCTAAAGTCAGGTTTCCTTTAATTTCAAAGAATTTCCTCAGTAAAACAGTACAAGCTGAGCCACTTATCCAGGACAACCCTGAGTGCCTCAAAATGGTTATCAGTAAGTTTATCTTCCGTGTTGTCTCAACTCTCTGTAAAGTTTTTCTTTAAGAACTGCTTATTCCATTTAAATTCATTTTAGCATGTAAATACAAAAGAAAGGTAGGATTAACCCTGTTCTCTCTGTGCCAGGAAGCTGAATCAAAGCTGACTAGTAGTCCTTAATATCGGCATTCTATTTCCTGCAGTTAGAACTATGTCTAATAAATTGCAGACTATGAGAGCTTCATGGTCCAGTCTCCCAACTCATTTGTGTGTCACAGCCTTGAACAGCGGATACCAAAATAAGGAAAGGCCTTGTCGTTACAGGACAGCTTCGAGCAATTATGGGTCACTTCAGAGTTTCATAAAATTATAAGAGCCTGCTAGATCAGACCAGTTGCCCATCTAGTCAAGCATCCTGTTATCTCAGTGGCCAACCAGATGCCTATGGGAAGCCTTTCGGCAGGAGCTGAGCACAAGAGCAGTGTCCCCTCCTGCAGTTTCCTGCAACTAGTAGCATGCTGCCTCCAATTGTGGAGGCAGAGCATAGTCTTTGTGGTTAGTGATAGCCTTATCCTCCATAAATAACCATCTTTTAAAGCCATCCAAGTTGGTCACCATCACTGCCTCCTGTGGGAGTGAAGTCCATAGCATAACTGTGTACTGTGTAAAGAACTACTATTGTCTGTCCTGAATCCTCATTATTTACCAGTAGTTTCATTGGTTGTCCATGAGTTTGTGTTATGAGATTGGAGGGGAGTGGGGCTTTTTTGTATCCACTTTTCCCATACCATGGTTCATTTTATACACTTCTATGTCACCTCTTACTTGCGTTCTCTATAAACTAGAGGCCCCAATACTGCAACCTCTCCTCCCAGGGAGTTGCTCTGTCCCCTTGATCACGGTTGCCCTTTTCTGAGCCCTTTCCAACTCTTATCCTTTTTTTGGCGAGGCAACCAGAACTCTAAATAACTTTCCAAGTGCACCATTGATTTGTATAACAGTAGTTCTGCTGGTGCAGTAGTTTTCCTGGTGCTTGTCAAGTGATACTCTGAGCTCCAAGCACGCATTGAAGCAGGCAGCCCAGCTTGCATGTTGAGTACGCTGCTTTATGGAAGTGAGTCGTGGGCAACTTACAATCACCAGAAACCTTCCACATTTGCTATATCAGGAAGATTTTGGGCATCACGTGACAAAATCTCAAACAAAGATGTGCTCCCCCAAGCCCACATTCCCAGCATGTTCGCACTCCTGTCTCAAAGTCTTCATTGGCTTGGTCATGTCCACAGAATGGAAGATGACAGGATCCCCAAAGACATGCTCTACAGGGAGCTGGCTTGACACCAGGCCCATTGGCAGACCAACTCTGTGTTACAAAGAGGTATGCAAACGTGACATGAATGATGGCAATATCAATCCCACAGTGTGGAAACCCCTTGGAGATGACCGAGTACCTAGAGACAGTCAGTCAGCAACAAAACATGTCTCTCCTGCATCAGTCTCTACAGCCACAGCAGACATCGTATCTCTCCAACGGTTTGACTTCACCCCTAAAGGCACACTCCTCCATTGTCTCCTGAGACAGATGCCAACAACTACGGTGAACCGTCCTCCAGTGTTTAAAGGGCTTAAACTATCAGTTTGCTTTTGAGCCTAATTGAATTCTTTTGTGTGCCCTTTAAACCCTAAATGGTCTGGGACCAGGGAATCAGGAGGATTGCATTTTCCTCATTATATCAATTTAGATTTCCCAAGGTCTGACTCCAGTTTCCCCTACCACTGAATAATAGTAGGCCTTCTCTGTGTTGGCACCTTGGTTGTAGAATTTCCTCTGTTGAGAATCTCGGCTACAAGTTCAAGTTCATTTTGTTTGTCTTTGTGCCCTTGTGCACTTTTTGTTCCAGCTGGAGTGAAGATGAAGAAAGTGCTCTAGGATTTTTGTGTGATCCGCATGTCCTATTTGGCTGAGGGTGTGTGTGGCAGCAATGATCCAGGGAATCCTGTACAAAGACAAGTTTAATCAACATCTTCCTTCCCCCTTTCCTTCTGTTGGTTACTGCAGCCATGGGTTGGTGGCTAGCCAGCATCCATCCACCTTTCACCTAACCCCAGGAAAACACCCCCACCAAATCATCCCACCCTCTTCTTCGCTAAAATAACTTATTTCAATAAACTGGGCCCCATTTTAAGATACAAAATAGAAGATACCAGAGTATTCATTACCAAAGGCCACCTTAATACCTGAAAAAAATAGTTATTGGAGGGATCAGTATGCCTTTAAAACCAGCTCGTATGTTTCAGATTTCTTAGGCTTCAGATATAATTGGTAAGAACATTAATATCTATACAAAAATAGCCTGAGTAATGACATTTCTCTCAGCTGCTGAAGAACAGTAAACCTACGCACCACCATCTGTGTCTTCAATGCAGATCCGGGCTGCTTCTCAAGTATATGCTAAGTCAAAACAAAGAAAAAGAAGCAAAGACTGGATAAAACCTTTAAGCTGTGTTCTTGTTTAGGTGTAGTGAGAAATATTTTATAGATACTAAGCTTTGATTATTTAAAACATATTGGATGTTGACATTTCTTCCCAGTGTATTTGATGACATACTCGGTGGCATAATATTCTGAGAGGTTTATTCCATGGTAATCAGGTTGTCTCACTGTACAGGTACTTTATACATATCAGTGAATATAGAAACATGTTTTAAAGACACTTCATCAATTTTTTGTGTCAGCCTTTCTGCATTTCAGAGGTTGCATGTGATTTTTGAAAAATGGTTGAAAACAGGCTTTGATTTCCCCCCCCCCACCCTCCTCTTTAATTTTTGTCCATCCTTGCTTTGGAAACAGATTTCTCTTAGAATTACATGGATTCATTGTGTGCCTTCTGGTTTAGGTGGCATGAGATACCATCTGCTTTCTCCAGAGGACAGAGAAGAGTTGGTGGATGGCACTCGCCCACGAAGAAAAAAGCACGATTACCGCATTGCCTTGTTTGGTGGCTCACAGCCACAGTCATGTCGGTATTTTAATCCAAAGGTAGCTCTGATCTTTCAGAATTTGAGCAGATAGTGTGTAGCCGAAAAATTCATCATCACTTTCATTATATAACCAGTTTCATCGCTACAGATATATATGAGAATAGATATAAAATTAGTTTGTTCTTACACTTGTGAGATTTCACAAAACAAGCGTTTTTGTTGTTAAATTGTGGGAGGACAGGTTGTAAGCAACAATGTAACAAGGGATAGCAAGATGATACAGGGAACTTTCTGTAGAGCTATTTTGAGGTTTCTATGGCAACTTTAATACTTTTTACAGTTACGTATGGGCTTTCATTGTTGCTAGAAATAGATTTCTATTTTGTATAGTCATTTATAAATTAAAATCCCCAAATAGTTGATCATTATTAAAGTAACAAATTTGGATCCTGTGAAAACTCAAATGGGGAAATGGGAAAAACTGGTCTGAGAGGAAGTATATCCTCCAAGCCCAATAAATCCCCTTCTTGTGATCCTTTCAGCAAATGGAGTAGTCTGTCAGAAGGATGCTTTGTGGGAGTGAATGCCCCTCTTATTTGAACAACCTAAAAGTGAGCATTGGTTACTTGTTTCATGGCTTTCAGAATCCTTGCTGTGGTGCCTCAGCAATGTCTATTGGGGTGGGAGTTACTGAATTGTCATCTTATGCTTGCTATCTTTTGAAGATGTTCTGTCAGCCTCTGGTAGTGCAAGATGTTGCTCGACTAGAAAGCTATAATGCTTATTGACTATATTTTTAAATGTAAATTTTTTCCTACTCACTGCAGTTCAACATATTGGCAGATAAATGCTCATGTGACTAATTGCACCCAAATTGAGAAAAGCACATGAATGAACATCCCATTGAGATAGTGCAGATAAACAGAATCTTGTTTAGATGATCATCTTATTTATACCTGAGGTTTTTTATACAACAGGTGATACACAGGTATGCTGGTTCAGGCAATATTATTATTATTAATTACATTTATATACCACCCTATACCCACAGGTCTCAGGGTGGTTCACAAGGTAAAATTACAACATAAAAACACAAAATACATAAACAAAATATAAACAAACAGCTGAATAACCCCATAAAACAGTTAAAAACATTTTTTTAAAATAAAAAATACAATTAAAAAGCAGTTTAAAAGAATGTAGTATTTATCTTGTACTTTGACTGTGATATGGCTAGGATCTTACTGCTTTTTGCAACTATCTGGTTCTTGGAATGTGCATTAATTTACATTAATTTATCCCAGTTGCTCAAATTTGGCTGTGTTTATATACATGTTTCAACCCTACTGATGACTCTGCTGGTATTTTTTGCAGCACCATTTGTAGTTTATTACAGGTAAACCAATTGAAGGTACATTATATATCATTTGTAGCATAGAGAATGAGTTCTTTGTTGTCATGACAACAAGTTTTTCCCAGTTCTATTTTATCTATTTCTTAAGATCTGCTATTTTCTTCTCAACACTTTTTTGTATTGTTCTGTTATTTCTTGACTCCATTTATCTATTGAATTTTAAAATCAAGCCAACTTATAACAGCCAGGAGTTTTTCAAAACAGATTCTCAGTTGGTTACTTTTGCCCTCCTCTCCACCCCTAGCCTCCAGTTAATTATTGTTGATGCCCCAAATGTAAGGAAGATGTGAAGATTACACATTAACATAATTAATCTCTGCAAACGGGTGTGAAGGAAGTTTTCAATAATTATGTTGTTGTCTGAGCAGTGTATCCGCTGTAGACAGGATTCCACCTATAATAAAAGACAATGGTAAAGACAGTAACAAAGGCCTATTAGATCTAAGCCCCAGTCTTTTCAAAACCCACTGTAATACATACAAACGAGTTTTCCACCGTTCCGTAAACTCACATCTATTTATTTAAGATATTGTACACCACTTTTCAGGCGGACATCATAAAGCGGTTTGCATAAAACATTAAAATCAATCAGAGCTATGCAGTGAAACAGCAATGACATGCTACAAGGGGAGAAAAAAATTGTGAGAACTAAAACTCCTGTCAGAGCAAAATGGTTCCTGAATCAGTCTTGTAGTGGCAGTTGGTTGGCAAAGGCCACTAGGGGAATACCAGGAGCTAGATAGCAGACAGCTTTCCAGGCTCTTCTCCACATCGCTTCCCAACATACAAATGTGGTGTACTACTATTATCAAGGTACTGTCCATTTTTATAACAGCCTAGTGGTTAGAGTGTTGGACTAAGACTAGGACGATGCAAGTTGAAGTCCTTCATTATAAAGCTCCTATGACTTTGAGAGTAACTATCTGTCAGCCTAAATTACCCCGCAACGTAATTTTGAGGGTAAAATGGACAGGGGAAGAAGCATGTATGCCACACCAGCTTCATTGGACAAATAAATAAGAATAGTCTCATAATTCTGAAGAATTTACACAGCGCAGTATTCTCTCCCAAACCTCTATCTTTTCTCATACAGGATTACAGCTGGACAGACATCCGATGTCCCTTTGAAAAGCGGAGGGATGCAGCTTGTGTTTTCTGGGACAACGTGGTTTATATTTTGGGCGGCTCCCAACTTTTTCCTATAAAGCGAATGGACTGTTACAATGTTGTGAAAGACAGCTGGTATTCCAAGCTGGGGCCTCCAACACCTCGGGATAGCCTTGCAGCTTGTGCAGCAGAGGGTAAAATATATACATCCGGTGGTTCTGAAGTAGGTAAGACACTCAAAGGGTCTGCTGGTGGGTCTGTAAAGTAGAAGTCGCATGTGACACCCTAATGTTGTCATTGAATTTTACTTTAAAAAAGAAATGGCACTCACTGCCAAAACTCAGAAGCCAGCTTATCCAATGTGAGCCGTAAAGAAACATAGAGCAAAAACAAAAAAAATCAGTGAACTGTATCCAACTAAGTTCTACTCTGAATACACTCTTTGAAATTAATGGACCTAAGTTAGTCATGCCCCTGAATTTCAATAGGACTAGTCTTAGTATGACTGGTATTGGATCCAACAGTGTGTATTTTTAGAAGGAATATTTGTCATGTCAGCTTCATTTAGCCACCTAAATCTGGAAATTAAAGTACTGTATATTTCTGACATTTATCTGTAACTTACAGCACAACTGGTACAGATAGCAAGAGTTCATGGTTTACCTCACCCCCAGAATGCAACCCTATGCCCACTTGTATTTTTGTGGGACAGCTCAGAAAATAATACAGTTGGGACATCATAGATAGTAAGCATTTGCAGGGGATAATGAACATGTGTGGGATAGATTAAATGTCCACTAGTTCTCCCCTGCAAATTCATTTCCCACATTAGCTTTATGCCTCAAACTTGCTTCATAACGTGTATCTCTAGTACAGATCTATCGGACTGTTGCAGCAAGTGAAGCTCAGTCCGCCTTTCCTAATGGTTTTGCCAGTTTTCACTCACTATGGGGAGAGTGTCTTCCTTCTCTGGTTCTCTCTTTGCTGCTATGTTGAGAGGATTGTGAGAGAAGGTCTCCAACCTTTCCAGTATTTATTCACGTTCAAAAAGGAAAACACCAGTGCTGTTATGTGGCATCTTTCTATCTAAGAAAGGTGGTGAGTCGTTGGGGGATTGGGACCGGCCATTACCTCGTCAGAGATAAAAGGCTGCTGGACCCTGCCCTAGGTTGCGGGAGCAACATTGCTGTTTGCCTGATCCTGCCTGTGTTCCTGTACCCAACCTTGCCTGGTTCCCTGCTCCGTTCCCTGCCTTGACTCTTCTGGACTGACACCTCGCCGACTCTTCGAACCCCGGACTGGACCTAGACCTCGCTTCCTGGATACCCTCAGCCAGCACAAACATAACCTTAAAACCATACAGCTTGAAGTGTCATGTGAAGCATTCAACTGCTGCACTAGAAGACAAATTACAACAGTGACCTTATTGCAATGTTACATGTAATTAATAGAATCTCCAAATATTCTCTAAATCAGTTTGCTTCTCTCTTTATTTAAAGGAAATTCTGCATTATATTTGTTTGAATGCTATGATACCAGAACAGAAAGTTGGCACACAAAGCCCAGTATGCTGACTCAGCGATGCAGTCATGGGATGGTAGAGGCAAATGGTCTCATATACGTATGCGGAGGAAGTTTAGGAAACAATGTTTCTGGAAGAGTCTTGAATTCCTGTGAAGTTTATGATCCAGCAACAGAAACGTATGTATTGATTTCAATCAATTTTATTGTGTGTTTAACCATCTACAGGCCAATTACACAAATGCAACTTCTTCTGGAGTGCCCTTCCCTGGGAGATTTGTGAGGCTGTTTCACTGCTTGCATTAGGAGGGCAGTTAAAACCTTTAAATCAGATTTTAAAGCCTTTTAGATATTTCAGATGCTGTGAATTTTGTTTGTTGTTAATATTGTTCTACCGTTTATTATGTCACATATTTTTATAAAGAGCAAGAGCTTTTAAGCGACCAAAATTAGCTTAGATCTGTGCTCCATTTTAACTGACAATTCCTCTGGCATGCTTTCGCAATAGTGGAACTAAATCATAAGTTAACTATAAATTCCCTTCTCTGCAACTTTGGTATTTACCATACTTGATAGAAAAAGAACTGCTCATGGTATGAAATTGAGTGAAAGTGTTTTTAAAATTACATGCTTTAAATATTTTCAGGTGGACAGAGCTGTGTCCGATGCTTGAAGCCCGAAAAAATCATGGACTTGTGTTTGTGAAAGACAAAATATTTGCTGTTGGGGGACAGAATGGCTTAGGTAATTTATTTTTTTATTAAAATCTGCTGTGCCAAAGGTAAGGTGTACCAATAATTGTGCCAGTTACAGTTTCTCAAAATTGGCCAGCTTTGGAGGGATGTGACAGTTTCAAGTAGACTGACTGGTGAAGATTGTTGGACCACCAGCTTAGTGGCAGAATGAGCTGTGTCCCTGCATGTTTTTTAGGGTGGTTAGTGGAAGGAGTTTTGCAGTCATGCCTCACTGGAAGAGTGAATATGATATGTTTGCTGTTTGACTAGACTTGTCCAGACCTGCAGTTTTGCTGTTAATGGTATCACATGTAGAGTATTTTTTTAAAATAAACACTTTTCTACCAGTACACTGTAATTTTACATACTCTCCCATATGTGAAAGTCATCTACAAAGCATATATCCATCACGACTGGGATTGTCCTATGCATAGGGTTAAATACCATTTATATAGAAAATTAAAATAATTTCTCCTTAAAGCAGTGGAAATTGAGACTTTTAAGAGAAAAATTCTATACTTACGTACCTCAGAGTAAGTGCCATTGAATTCAGTGGCAGTTACTTCTGAGTAGACATTTAGAAGGATTGCACTGTAAATCTGGAATTATCACCCTGCGATAACTTTGATCTTGTTTTCAAACCTTGGATTTTGTTTCCTTTCCTCAGTTATTAAGTCCCAGATAATTTTAGATGCTAAAATTTTCAAACCATCCTTGCAGCGATTTTTACTCTACCATACTAGAGGAAGTTCCACTTGGGAAGGATTCTATATCTCATTATCACTATGCTGAAGTTTGAGAAACCATGGTTGATACTTATCTGTGTGTTTTCCCTTCTCTTTAAAGGTGGTTTAGACAATGTGGAATATTATGACATTAAAGTGAATGAGTGGAAGATGGTCTCTCCCATGCCATGGAAAGGTGTGACTGTAAAATGTGCTGCTGTGGGTTCCATAGTTTATGTCTTAGCAGGTTTTCAGGGTGTAGGTCGTTTGGGGCACATCCTTGAATATAATACTGAAACTGATAAATGGATAGCCAACTCTAAAGTCCGTGCTTTCCCAGTGACCAGCTGTTTAATCTGCGTAGTTGATACTTGTGGAGCAAATGAGGAGACACTAGAAACATGAAGATTTCAGGATTGCTACTTGTGATGCTTCTGCATTTCAATTTCATCTTGTCAAGATGTCGGTACTACAGAAAACTTTTGGATGAAATCCTTCACTTTATCTCCACTATGTGTATAAGGGTGGATTTGCTTGTCAAAGTTTTATTTTTTGGAAGTAACTCAAGAATCTACAACCCTAGATTGAAGACACATGAAGTTTCCTTAAGATGCATGTTTGCAGTTTTGCCACAAACCCTGCTGTCTAAATATATTGTGAAATATTCCAAAAGAATTTTTTTTTAGTAACCTGCATTTTTCAGAGTTTAAAATAATTAAAATCTTCAGGTAGCAAAACTGAATAAAACAAACCCATTAGTTGGAGTAACTTTGCTTAAACATCTGTTCTGCTGAAACATCTGTTCTACAAAGAGATATACTGCATTACTTCAATGCAGGTCCCCCACAGGATAGTATCGTTACTGAGTGAAACATATTGTGCTTTCCAACTATTTATGCACCTTCTTCTGGTACTGAGCAGGCTCAGATAACTAGGGGCATATCTTATATGAGCATCTTTCACGCAACTGGAGGCAACAGGCAATTATTCTCTCCTCCATGTTCTTAATGCCATCTGTGCAAAGCCACAAACCTGGTGTGTTTCCACTATGTCCTGTCTACCATGTGCATGGGATATGCTGCTTTTTCATTAGTGCATCTACTTCCTAAAATATTTACTGTGCAGATGAGAGTACATACTGCACCTCTCTACAGGAGTATTGGGGAGTCCAAGGGTAAAAATTGTCTCCTGCCTAGACATACTAGAAGGCAGCTGTTCATTTACAGGAGAAAATAAATGTGTTGTTAGGAATAGTTGGAGTGGAACTAAACTTGCCCAGGCAATTCCCATTCATTGGTTTTGTCCCTAATTGCAGTCTAATAAAGTTGTAGGGTAGCCGAAGTAAAACCCAGGAAATAAGTTTGTTTAGAATGTCTCTTCCTTCCAGTTCCTTGTTCTCATTGGAGTAGATCAAAATTCATACCATTTTTTACATGCCTGATTTAATATGCATCTGAAGTTCCCAAAACTGCATAGTGTGTACTGTAAAAAGATTGACATAAGCTTACATGTGAGAAAGTGAATGACTTTCGACTTGTGCAAAAACATGTTTGGGGTATAATATGTGCTTCAGGTTGAGAACATCCTATATTATTTAAAGTACATTTTTGTATACTTTGTAATACTGCCTTTAATACTATGTTAAAGTGATACACATACCTGCAGAGTGATGCAAGTCTTAATATTTAAAATGACTATTTTTTCATGTTGGGTCTTTAAACAAATTCTGAAGCACACTTTTTATATTATTCTGTTTTAAAGTATTTCCCTCCCCTCAAACCTTTTGCCAAAAATGAAATAATTTGATCAATAAGAAACTTAAATCTAGCAGATGCTAGTTTTAACTTTTTTGTTTTTAAAGGGGGTTCCCATATAGTGCATATTTAACTTAAATCAGTCCAAATATGGACTATCCAGTGTGAAAACTCTCATTTTCCTTAATTCTAGATATATCCCTGTTACGTAACTAGACAGTGTGTGACAAAACTGATTGTCAGTTCTTAGTAAATGGATTCGGTGCAACAAGTTTTATTGGACTGTTTTTGTGTATTAACAAATAATGTATTGATAAACCTTGCCTACTGATTACTTTTGCTAAGTAGAAGCATTTTTTTTGGAAACATACCTCAGTGAGGCTTGTGGTCAGTAAACTTTGTTAAATAAATATGTTTTTATTAAGGTGGTCATGAAGTGTTCATTTAATAGTCCATGTTAACATATGTGAAGAGACTTTATTTCCATAACCTGCACTATCTTTTAGGGAAAATCAGTAGCATTATCTCTGGTAACAAAAGATCTGTCAAATTTAATTTGGTTTGGAAGAGCCAGAAAGTTCCAGCCCTTTCCCAATTGTATTCTTCTTTCAAGGAAAAGCTCATTCTAATGTGGGAATCCATATTAAAAGATAGAAAAGAAATCTAAGCAAATTTTATGAATACAAGTAGAGGAAGAAACTCTTTAAGGCAGCAATTTGTAGGGCTGACAATGAAGTAGTACATAGAATAGAATACTTGACAAGTGTCTGCTTTGAAATAGACCTTGCCTATACATTAAGATTTATGTGGACTGTGCCACATCTGCCTGAAATTCAGTATGTGCCTAGATGGAAAAAAGGATTCTTGTTCAAGGTGCCTTGAATTCACTTGCTTCTCAAATACAAGTGGCACTAACTCTTAGTACCGGTTGAAGAGTAGTTCACCCAGGTGTTTGGGTAAATCTGCTGCCTATGATGTTTTTATTGGTTTTTGCATATTTTATTATTCTGCTGTTCTATTATGTATTTTTAATTTAACCTGCTTTTGAATTCTAGTAATAGTAAAAAAATACATTAAATTTTAAAAAACTAGAACTTAAGGAGCAAACACTTATCTGTGGGTGCTCTTATTGTACACCGTTCTCATTTAGCAACCTTTTTGAATGCTGCCAATAGAGTTGTGAGGAATAGAAATCAAGGTGCATGAAAGTTACTTTCAAGTGTGTGTTAGCATTGGAAGTAGTAGCTATGGAAGCCAACTTCCAGTGGTCATTGCTTTTCATTAAGGTTACCGTAAATCTCTGCTATATCATATCGTTGTTCTTTGACAGCTGAAGGCATGGTTCGAAAAAGGCACCTATCTAAACTCTAGTGCAAGTTAAGAAGTAGAGGTGTAGATATCGATAAATTAAACCTAGAACAACAGACTGTGCTCTTTAGACATTTGTTAAGTGATTGCTGCTGGGAAATGGTTCCTATCATTTGGAGTCTTCAAAGAAGAAAAAGCAAATAAAGACAAGGTACAACTTTAAGAAAAGAGAAAGAGAACCACATTGATACACTCGCATCTCTATTTGGATTTAGAGTCAAAATCAAACGACAAAATGTTTCTATATTACTGTTCAGGGCTCTTAATGTGAACTTAGTCACATGTGATCTTTGGATGAAGGGTGGCATATAAATTTAATAAATAAATAATAAAGAAGTAAGAACCACCCTACTGCCTTGGCATAAAAGGCTCATCTAGTAGGCAATAGGATTCCCACGGTGGCGAAGTAGTCCCATGGGTATAGCCAAGGATTTGTTGGGGTGGCAGGCTTTAAGTTAGTGGGGCAGAACCTTAGTTACAGTACTTTGTATTTTTTATTGATTTACTTGATTTAACCCCATTGGCTACACACCCATGAGTAGTTGCTTTCCAAAAACCCATAGCTGCCACACAAAGCAAAAGCCTTTGTGTGCTTTTGCTCCCCAGGAACTAGCATTCAGAGACTTAAGCGTCCCCTGAACCTGGAAAGTCACAATCAGGAGGAGAGTTAAGGGTGAGGGTAATACACAAAAAAAGACACCTGTTTGTGTGTTTTTCCTAGCTAACCTTGCAGCATTTTGGGGCTGACAGTGCACTATGACGTATAGTGCTTGCCAAATTTCTGTCATACACAGACTCTTGGCTCATCTGACGATGTCGGCTCCACGAAAGCTGACGGGTTTTGCAGTCTTTTAACGCGCGCTACCGTGCTGCCTGCGGTCTTAACCCGCCGCCGCTTCCTCTTAGGAGAAGAAACCCCCACCGAATTCAACAGCCCCCGTTGCTGAGCAGACCTGAGCAGGAGGACGGCGCTGCCACACGTCGTCGTCTCTGGAAAGTCACACCATAGTTTGGAAGAGCGGAAAAACTGCGAGGAAACGGCGCTTCGAAGCCTCGCGGCGGCTCCTCAACAGCCGCTCCCAACGGCTCTGCGCGCGCCGAAGCCGTTTGTTGTTTTTTCGTTTCCACCAACTGCCACCGGGCTGCTGACGTCTTAGGAAAGCGCCGTTCGTAGAGCGCTCGCGCTTGCCCTGCGGACGCCCAGCGGGGCTGCCTGCCGACGCCCGCGCGTCATCAACACGAGCCCGGAAGGCAGAGCCTCCCGTCGTGCGTGCGGCGGCGGCGGCGCTTCATATTCTTGCTTCCGAGGAGTTCGCGGGAGCTGCCGCCGGGGAAGCGCCGCCATGGCGCGCAACTCCGGCCAGGTCTGCCAGTACTTCTTGCGGGGCCACTGCCACTTCGGCGACAACTGCTGGAACGAGCACCCGCGCCATCACGCCGGCAGAGCCAGCGCGGGTAAGAAAGGGAGGATGTCCCGCTCCGCCTCCCGCCGGCGGCTTCTCTCCGTCCCCTCGCGCCGGGGCCTGTTGATGCTGCGCCGGCCCACCTGGTGCCCTCCAGATGGGCGCCGGCTAGGGCTGCCACCTCTATACTGGCAACATGCGGGGTGGGGCGGTTGGCGGGGGGCCGAATTTTTTTCATCTGGTGCTGAAGTGACTTCAGAGTAATCCGTATTGTATCCAGTAATCCTATTGTATCCAGGGCCGGATTTAGTTTGGATGAGGCCCTAAGCTACTAAAGGTAATGGGGCCCTTTATATGTCCAGCTGTCCTTTGTCAACAACAAATTGTCGCTGTTTTTTGTGTTGAATATATGCTATATGTCTAGTTACAGGTAGGTAGCCTTGTTGGTCTGCAGTAGTCGAAACAAAATAAAAAATAAAAAAATTCCTTCCAGTAGCATCTTAGAGGCTAACTATGTTATTGGTGTGAGCTTTCGTGTGCATGCAGTTGGTCTGCTACTGGAAGGATTTTTTTTTATTTTTTATATGCTATATAGTAATTTATGGACCTAATAGGTATCTAAAGCCATTTGCACATAACAAAATATGTATTTTATCACAGTAATTGTTGAACTGAAATACAATTAAGAAGTATATTAATAGTGAAATACAATTAAGAAGTATATTAATAGTGAAATAATTATTAAGCTCTATCTTAAAATGATTTTTTATTCATAACAAACTTAATAATGCAAACACATTGCCATTTGACAATAACAAAAGTTCCTTTAGAAACACAATTTACAAAGACTCATAATCTAGTCACTAGAAGCTTGCTATAACATGAAATAATAATAGCAAACCAGTGATATTTTAGGAAGCAGGCTAGCAGGCAGGGCCCATTACATCATAGGAGCCTACACAACACCAAACACTGTTGCTGTATGTAGGTTTTATTTTATTTGTTTTTTATCTTATATTTTGGAAATGTACATCCAGGTGTTTTTTTCCTTTAAATTTTTTTGGGGGCCCCAAGAGAGTGGGGCCATAAGCTATAGCTTGTTTAGTTTATATGTAAATCTGGCACTGATTGTATCCTAACAGGATGGGCCCTCTGGAATTTGCCACATGTGCACACACACGAATTTGTGTGTGTGGCTACCCAGAGCTTAGCTATAGGACCTTTCCAACACATGCACGTGGAGAAGATCCCTAACCTGGCAGAGGGGTTGAGAGAAAGAGAGGAGACCTAAAATACAGGACAAAACTGTATCAATACAAGATGTAGTATTTTACATTGAAATACTGACCCAGTGGGCTGAGCTGAGAGTGGTGTTGCCGTGATCATATTGTTTGCAGCTCTCTTGCATTCCCCGGCCGCTGGCATCCTCCTCCAATAAAAATAGGGCACGTCTAGACCAGCTTTTTCACAACCTTGGGTCCCTGGATGTTATTGGACTACAACTCCCATCATTCCTAGCCAGCATGGCTAGTGGTCAGGGATGATGGGAGTTGTAGTTCAAAAACATTGGGGAGGGCAGAAGTTGAGAAAGGCTGGTCTAGACTAACAAGACAATCCTAACCTTAGCTAGGTAAGCAGTGGGCGTGATCCACCCTTGCTCTGCGTCAGGTCACCCTGGAGCAGGTGTAGCAATTGGTCCAATGCCTTGCCTCCCCACCCCCAAGTATACTAGATTTTGAGACTTTCTGCAGACTGCCACAGGTGAAAATTCAACAGGCAGCAGGAGTAGTGAAGCTGGTGTCTCTCATAACTCTTACTTAACACATCTCTTTCTTTCTCAACTGAAGGCTCCAGTCGAAGAGTCGCATGGAGTGGACATAATCAGAGATACAGTAATCCTGTACAGACATCCAGTTTTTCCAAATCATCCAGCTGGCACAACAGAGATTCTGGCTTTTCACAGAATAGATATGTTGCATTAAACTCCAATGAAAATGTTGGTAATAGTGGCATTGTAGATGAGGAAGATAAACTTCTGTAAGTAGCAATTTCCTATCTCTCAAGTTTTAATAGACTTTAAATAAATTTTATTGAATGGCTAATTAAAAAACAAACCTGAACCCAGGGGCTGCAGTCCTGTACACAACTGTTAATATCCCATTGAGGTAAATAGGAGTTAAGAAGAAATAACTGTATACAGAATGCCTGCCTGTGACATTTTCTTCATAGTCACCTTTGCTCATAAAAGTTCATAATATTAAGAGCCAGTTTGGGCATAATTAGCCTGAATGAGTGTTGGTCATGCTTATTTCTTATGCTATTGGCTCCGGCACTTTGATCCTGTTTAAAGCAAACCCTGCTGTTTATGAAGTGGTAGACCGTGGCTTAATGGTGCTTTAGTTAACATTCATCCAGAGTTTCCTTTTTCAGATGTAATGGGAACTAGTTTCCTTTAAACAAGATCAAACTGCCAAAGCTGGCACTCAAGGAGAGGGATGAGGGAGGAGCATGTGGGTCTGACACTTGGTCCTGTCTTCATAAACTGCATTTGGGAATGAGAAAGGGGAAAGACTAGCCTAAGATTCCTATCCTATTAACAGAGAAGAATTGTTTCTTTTCAGATAATTTCAATCATGTTGATGTTTCATTGGTGTAGCTAATTTTTGTCCTGACAGCTATTTAAAAAATGCCACTTGGTACAAATATGTTTCAGATTGGTTTAATATTGGCTCTGATGCAGCTCTTGCTTCTTAGTTGTGTAAAACTAGAGGCTCTAGATGGGGATGTGCATTGCCATCTGCATCAGACTGGATTGGCTTCTGTGCCCCCAAATGATGCAGATGTGGATTTCTCACACTGAATCGCTTCAGAATTGATTTTTTTTTTATTCAGTTGTGATTTTCCCTGCTTATTCAAGTACTTCCTGTTTATATTTGATCTTGCACCCACTCTTTCCACTTGTTTTCTTTGAATTTTAGAAACTGAAAAAGAGTATTGTAGAAAGCCACTTATAAAACATATTGTTTCGTCTTATCACAGTAAACCTTTGACTTGGCTCTCTATTTTTTTAAAAACACATTGAATTTAGCTTTAAGTAGGTCTTCACTGCCTATCTTCGGTTTCATTTGGCTTCTGACTTTTGAATGTCATTTATTCAGGGAAATCATAATGAAAGACATGGAGAGTTGGGAATCCTCAGGACAATGGATGTTTTCCACCTATTCACCTTTGAAAGAAAAGCCTAATATATCAGGTAGAATCTTTCCTAATCCTCTTAATTTCCCACATATGCTTAGGTTTATTTCTCACTTGAATACTATTATTGGATCCCAAAGAATGAGAAGTGTGCATATATAAGTGAACAAAAGGTGTCTGTCTTTTTTAAAAAATGAGGCTTTGGTTTGGACTATGCTTCTAAAATTTCTGTTCATTCTAGTATTTATTTAACTAACCCAAAATGGGAGACCAGAATCTAATTACTTTATCAGGTGGGCAATTTACAACCATGTGATTTGCTAACTTGGCCTCCTTGTATTATTTAACCCAACTTTATCTGTTGCTGACTCTCATGGCAACCATGAATGCCAACTACAGGCTCCATGAGAGAAAGAAGAGTTCTGAAACCAATTTTTCCTTTATGATTTTAGTAGTGTGTAGTTGTGTAGTATGTACAGTATGTGTCATTGGCAATAGAGAAGGATTAAAAAACCTACCAGTGGGCTGTTTGATCTTTTGCTGTCTCTGATTCTTCATTGCAAATATTACTACTCCTGGACAGTGTTTCCTTTCCCAGCACTCAGCCAGGCTCGAAAAGTGAGCCCAGCTTTGGGAAGGACAGACGTAGAAGGCACCTGAAAGGGAGAATTGAGAGGCTCAGAAGGGGCTAAACCAGGCATAGGCAAACTTGGCCCTCCAGATGTTTTGGGACTACAACTCCCTTCATCCCTAGCTAACAGGACCAGTGGTCAGGGATGATGGGAGTTGTCCCAAAACATCTGGAGGGCGGAGTTTGCCTATGCCTGGGCTAAACACTTACAAGTTCTCCCTACCACGCATTGCTGGTTACCTGAATAAATGTAGAGTTGAAACTGCATTTCTTCACACAATGTCTTGAGTGGACAAATGATTAATTTGCAAGCTGGCATAAGCTCTAAATTAAGAAAGTACAAGATAGCACAGATCACAGAATATGTTACATACCATGTTTTGAAGTAACTTCTGGAGTCTTTGAAGTATCATGCTTTTGAAATAAGACCCCAATGCATGGTGAAAGCTATTAATTGATTCTCTGGTGCCATTGTCATTTGCTTTTATACTTGGCCAGTGTCTCTTGTCAACAAACATGCAAATTGTTGGGGGATGCATATCCTCATAGCTGGGGATAAGAGCAATATTATATGTCTTTCCAGGTTTTGACTGTTCCTCTTCCTGCAGGGTTTCCAGACTTCTTGCCAGAAGAGTTGCGTCTTGAATATTATAATAGCAGAGCAAACAACAATGTACAAAATTATGTGAGTCTCTACATATTGATAATAAATAACAAGATGAAAGATAAAAAAATATTATTAAAAGATGATCCAAAAAGAACTGACTTAAGAGAATCAAGTATTTTGTCTTAAGACAGTCTTTAAAAGAATCTTTCCCCCCAATTTTTTTTAAAAAAATAATAATAATTCCAGTAGCACCTTAAAGACCAATTAAGTATACCGGTAAGCTTTCTAGGTATGAGCTTTCGTGTGTATACACACTTCTTCAGATACTCTGAAGCAGAGGTTGCTACAACCTTATAACTGTTGATGACTGTTAGTGATGGCAGTTGGTTCCACAGGGAAGGGCAAGGGATTTTTAAAGGGAAAGATGACCAAAATTAGCTTTAGCATGTATAATGCGACATGAATCCAATATCTCTATTCAGACCAGGTCTCTCCATAGTTTTTAGTTTGGTAATGAGTTGTAACTCAGCAACTTCTCTTTCAAGTGTATTTATAAAATTCTTTTGCAATAAGACAGCTACTTTAAGATCTTGTCTAGAATGTCCTGGGAGATTGAAGTGTTCTCCTATTGGTTTCTCTGTTTTATGATTCCTGATGTCAGATTTATGTCCATTTATCCTTTGGCGTAAGGTTTGTCCTGTTTGTCCAATATAGAGAGCTGAAGGGCACTGTTGGCATTTGATAGCATATATAATGCTGGAAGATGAACAATTAAATAGGCCTGGGATGGTATGGCATCTAGATTTATTGCAGCCTCTTGTGCCAGTGTCCATGTTAAATCTGGTTGTATTATTGTGTGTGAAGATTGGGTGGCTTTCTGTAGGTGATGAAAGGTTTTCCTCCCAGAGCTTGGGAAAGAGAGCTGTCATTATCTAAGAGAGGTTGTAAATCTCTGATGATGCGTTGAGCTGCTTTAACTTGAGAGTGATTACTAGTGGTGTAAATGGCTGTGATTTGGAATCAAGACCACCGCCCCCAAAATATATACATTTGAATTGTGGGGTAGTAATGATATTCTTCTGGTTCTGAATGTGCCAACACATTTTTAATCACAGCTGCTCAGAAATTCTATTCCTTCTTGGTTTGATTGGCAGGGTCCTAACAGTCTAATCTCCCTTTTTCCCCAGATCAATTCAGTCCAGCAGTTAGCAAGCCAGTGGAGAAGTCGGTTGCTTGAGCTGAAGAATATAAATGCATCTACTAAAGCGGCATTGGTGAGTGTAATAGAGAAAATGAAAAGGTCTTCATTTAAAGTTTTAAATTTATTTTACAAGGTTTGTAAATCTTTCAGTCATAGTTCGTGAAGCAGTTCACAATAATAAAATCAGATTTGTTGATGGAAGATACTGTCTCTACAATAAACATCCAGACTAATGGATATTATTCATTGGCATTGTTCAGCTTCTGGCTCTGCTTCCTTGAAAGATGGTGGTGGCCAAGGGGGTTCAAGAAGACAGAAAAATAGATTACTAAGAGGGCAGGTGTTCTTTAGAGTGTGTTTTTTGTTTTGGTTTGGTTTGGTTTTTTTAGTTGGAGACTGATGCTTTGCTCTCGGAGGTATCAGCAGCCGGAGACCATCCGTGGAGGAGGTAACCCAGGCATAGGCAAACTCAGCCCTCCAGATGTTTTGGGACTACAGCTCCCATCATCACTAGCTAACAGGACCAATGGTCAGGGATGATGGGAGTTGTAGTCCCAAAACATCTGGAAGGCCGAGTTTGCCTATGCCTGAGGTAACCTCTTACACAGCAGCTGGAATTCCTCCTCCTCTTGAGGAAGCCGACCTTTTTGCACCTTGGCCTGGCAGAGGGAAGCCTGTTCCACCCTGACCGCTTCTGGCTGACCAGTTGAGAACTCATCTGGGCTCAGTTTACCACAGGAGTGGGGGATATATCAAGACCTGGACTGACCGGGGTGGGGGTGCCCCTTTGTGGGGAGCTGCTTCAGAAGGAATCAAGGGCAAGGAGCAGGCTTGTAGTTTGTGGGATCCTCTGCTGTTGCTTGAGGCTCGGGTGGCCTCAGCAGCACAGAGTGCCTTCCATCAGCTTCGGCTGACGGCCCAGCTGCGCCCCTATCTGGACACAAGTAGTCTAACCTCTGTTGTCTATGCTCTGGTAACCTCCAGATTAGATTACTGCAGTGTGTTATATCTAAATAGGGCTGCCTCTGAAGACAGTTCAGAAACTTCAGCAGTTGCAGAATTCAGCGGCCAGGTTGCTCACTGGTGCAAGATGGTTTAAGCATATTACATAGATCCTGGCCTGACTGCGCTGTCTGCCCATCAGTTTCCATGCCCAATTCAAAGTGCTGGTTTTGACCAATAAAGCCTTAAATGGCTCTGGACCACAATACCTCGACAATGTCTCTCTGTATGAATGGACCCAGACCCTGTGATCATCCTCTGAGGCCCTTCTTTGTGTGCCTCCCACCGCAAGAGGTCTGGAGGGTAGCGACACAAAAACGGGCCTTCCCTGCAGTGGCTCCCCACTTGTGGAATGCTCTCCCCAGGGAGGTTTGCCTGGCCTCTTCATTACATTTCTTTAGGCGCCAGCCAAAAACCTTTCTCTGTAACCAGGCTTTTGGCTGATTAAACAATTGAAATTTAAACCTTTTAAATGCGTTTGTGAGAGGGTGATTATTGGTTTGGGGATTTTTTGTGACACATTTTTTGTTCTCATTTTGTATTTTTCTGTTGTGAACCACCCTGTGATCTTCGAATGAAGGGTGGGATGCAAAATAAGCAAATAAATAAATAGAGCTATCTCCCCAGTCCAACAGGTATTCTGCTGTTGACGATCCAAATAGAGATCTATTCATTTACCTGTGACCTTCCAAGTGTTGCTGGACTTCAGCTCCTCTCAGCATCAGCTAGCATGGCCAGGAGTTGGGGATGGTGGGAGGAGTTGTCCAACAACATCTGGACGACCTTAGATTCCCCATCCCTGCTTTGGATCCACACCACAAATAAAGTGAAATCATAGTGATGGTAATGTAAGTTGACTTATTCTATATCAAATATTTGTTCACTTCTAACTATGCATTTTATATTGAATTGGAAGCAATAGTACCTTTTTTATTCTGTAACATGTAGAACTACTTCTCATTGTTTTAAGATATCTGAATTTAAGAACACGGCTAGTCAACCACCACCTGCATTTGGGTTTGGAGGACAGCAGGCATCGGCTTTTGGATCATCAGGTAGGGATTTGTTTTGGCTGGTGGTGGGTGAAGGTTTGCATATTCTTAGTTCCAAAAGTCCTGTGTTTACTATCATTTCTTTGATCTTACTATTGCAAACATACCTCTTGCTTTTCTTTGTGCGACAATTGCAGCCTTTCCTGTGGATAATAAGTCTGCTCAAGCCTTCTCCTTCAAACCAACTTCTGAACTTGGCAGCATCTCCTCTGGAAGCACACCTGCGTTTGGGAGCTTCACGAGCAGCCAGGGCACCGCATCTTCCACCACTGCGCCCCATGCAGTCAGCTTTGGAAATCAGCCCGCTTCATCGGCATCTTCCTTTTCATTTAAAATGGCTACAACAACTCCAGGTGGGTTTGGAGCTTCTGGTTTTTCAGGGTTTGGCAAACCTTTTCCGGCAAGTTCCTCGGAGACTGCGCCTGCATCGGTGTTTGGGACAGCAGCCGTTACCCCTGCTTTGAATCCCGGATTCGGCAAATCTTTTCCTGCCAGCTCCTCAGACTCCACATCTGCTTCGGTGTTTGGAACAGCTGCTGCTTCCCCTTCTTTGAATTCGGGGAACACACTGTTTGGCCAGCCGGCAAGTCTCTTTGGGGGTAATGCAACATTGCCCCCTTCCACAACCCCTCCCAGCACCACCTCTGCAAAGTTACTTACCCCAGAGTCGGAACTGTCTGCTGAAGAACTAGAGCAATTTAAGGCAAAGAAATTCACACTCGGAAAAATTCCTTCCAAGCCACCACCAGCAGTACTTCTAAATCTGTAACGTGGCCTGAGGTTGTTCTTACTATCTTTTCCTGTGTGTGCGAATATCAGAGACACTTTGATTTAATCCTTCGGAAGTTAAGATCTTCTATGGCTCACCATATTGTTTCAGAGAAGTTACATTCGTTTCTAGAAATGTGTGATCTGTTTGACTTGTTGGCTGCAGAATGAATATTTAACTTGAGAGTATTGCATAGCAAAATGTAGCTTTGCAATGAACTTGAAAATGTAGGAAACCCAAGCTGTTCTTTTCTTTGGTAGAGTTGGCTTCCATACTTTATGGCAATGAAATGTTGTGCTAATAATCTAAAAGGTACCTTAAAGTCCCCAAATCATACCTTTTGGACACACCAGCTATTCCCCAGCTATACCAAAGTTATAGAACCCACAACCCTTCCCTGCTCTTCTGTTGTTATAATCTGGCCTCAACAGCTTCAATACCACAGTAGTCCTCAGCCTTAGCTTTTCTACCGTAGCTATAATTGGTTGATTTAAATGAGCACATCTATCTGCTGTGATTTGGTGCTGGGACCGGTTGTTACCACAGTGCTCTGCCTTATTGTAATTCTGAGTATATCCTCTTAGCACCTAGTCTACTAAAGCCTTCTCCTGTGTGTGACTGTTTTAGCACAACACAGGAAGAAAACAATAGCATAAACTAGCTATCCTCCCTGGTAGCAGTGGGGCTTACCCTCATTTCCTGCAAGGTATGAGGACTCCAGATTCCTGCAAATACTTTAGTTTTATTTTATTTTATGTGTACTGCAAGTGTGTGCCTTTGTTTGGTCATTCTGTTGGGCCAGACAACAAAACCCACTTCCTCGTCAGGTAAATTTTGGTATGGAAATCAGTACTGAATTTGATGATGACATTGAATTATGTTTGTTTCAATTTTTCTTATGGTTAATGATGGTTTTAATTTTAATGTCTGCCGCCCTGGGACCTTTTTGGTGAAGGGTGGATTACAAATATCTAAAACAACTAATTGAATCGCTAGTCATTGACAATAGTAAAGATTATGCCCCTCGCCATCTCCTGTCTGTGTATACAACCCCTTTTGCACTTAGAACTTCATATGAGAGACTCATCGTCAAGCAGATCAATTTGAACTTCGGGTCCCTGCTTCGCTTCACACATGATGCCCCACCTCTTACATTTTCATTCAGAGTCAATAGTTGAGCTGTGTGCAAAAGCTGCCAAAATCATGGGCATAACCAGCCACTCTGCTTCGCCTGCCCATGTGAATGTAAATAATGCATAGTTGCAAAGGGTCGGTAACTTTCACATGAAGGGAGAACATTATGTAAACCGATGATTTTTTTAAAAGAGAGTGAGAGCAGGTATTTTATTTCCGTGCATTAATTTTGTATTGAAAATGAAAATTTAATAGATAGCTCTCCAGCTGGTTCAGAGACCCTTTAATATAAATGCATGACCCCATAGTAAAGGTAAATGGGTAAAGGACCCCCAGACAGTTAAGTCCAAAGGCGACTGTGGGGTTGCGGCGCTCATCTCACTTTCAGGCCAAGGGAGCCGGCGTTTGTCCACAGACAGCTTTCCAGGTCATGTGGCCAACATGACTAAACCACTTCTGGCACAACGGGACACCATGACGGAAGCCAGAACGTTTACCTTCCCACCACAGAGGTGCCTATTTATCTACTTGCACTGGCATGCTTTTGAACTGCTAGGTTGGCAGGCGCTGGGACAGAGCAACAAGAACTCATCCTGTCACAGGGATTCGAACCGCTAACCTTCCAATCGGCAAGCCCAAGAGGCTCAGTGGTTTAGACCACAGTGCCACCCGCGCCCCATAATGACCCCATAGTATGCCACCCTTAATAACAGGAAGTACTATGCTTTCAACTACTGCGGGTGGGGGCAGTGGGGAGGAGTGAGATGAAAAACTTATGTGTCCTCACGTCTCAGACTAGTTTCATGTGATTACGATCACTACTTCCTTTGAATTATAGAATGTGAGAGTCATTGATTTTTCACTAATGTAGGTCAAATTTAGAATGGTTTGAAGTTTAGCAGGCGCACTGCTTCTGTCCTGAACATCTAAGGGAGGCAGGACTAGGGAAGCCGCTGAGCTCTCCCCATGTTGCTGGGCTCCAGCTCCCATCATTCTCAGCTGGCATGTCCAATGGTCAAAAATGATGGAAGCTGGAATTCAGCAACGTCCAAGGGGCCGAAGGTTCTCCTGCTCTGATCTAAGGGCTGATAGGTACGTGTGTGTAGAAATTTGTCTGCTGTACAAAAGTAACATATGCATTTTCTTTTTCTGCCCACACTGGCCTCTGGTTCCTAGAAGGTTGCCCAGAAAAGAATGCAGCTCATGGTTCCCTAGGCTGCCTGAGAGCATGCCTATATCTTCTTTTGTTGAAGGAGTCCACCCTTCCTTGCCAACTCCACATAGCCTTAAGCAAATTGTCCTTTTTGTCTGAAGGCATATTTACAGAAAAGCTTTGGAAATCCCCCAAGACCGATACTGTAATTAATTAATCTCTTTATCCTTTGCAGATCTACTTAGCTGCTGTTCCCTCTTGAAATAAAAGCACAGGGCAATTTATAAACTCAGGCCATTAATTTAGATATCAATACCCCCTCTCAATGTTGATATCCAAAACGCTACGAAGAATGCTTTACTACAAACATGAGTCTAATTGCCCCGTTCCCTTCGGTCATAAAGTAATTGTCGATAAAAGCAATTAGGTTTGCCTTCCACAGTGCATTCTCCGTTGTATTCCCGCTGTGTGCAATAGATACTTCTAGTGCTCTATCGCTTTTCAAAATAACTCTGGAGCAGAAAGCTTAACTGCTTCTTAGGGTCCAGCAACCAGATCTATGACTTTGCCAAAGCAATGCTTGGGGGAGGGTGCTTGTGCTGGCATACCAAGGCTTGTGGTGGCAGCTGATTCCGTAAGTGCATTAAGCACTGTTGTAGCACGTTGGCAGTGCCATGCTGGCAAGCTTACAGATGGGGTAAATGCAAGGCCTTTGATGCTGCTGAGCTCAGGTCCTGCTTTCAGGCTCTCCATAGGCAACTGGTTGGCAGCTATGAGAACAGGATACTGGACTAGGTGGGCCATTGGCCTCATCCAGCATATGTCCTTTGACAGGCCTAGCCTTTTTGTATGGTAAAAATAGTTCTTTCCAGAAGGTTTGGCAATAGAATCCAACAATGGCATTGCCAGGACCACTTTAGTTCCATGTGGTCAGGCTGCCCAAGGCATTTATTAATCTGGGCTAATTAGCATTCGCAAGCCTTGACTCACATGTCACAAGGATTCTCTTATCTGCTACCGTCATTTCCTTCTATTCTTCAGACTTTATTAAAAGGCAATCTAGAATGAAATTGCTCAGTGAATGTGAACAATGAATGGACCTGTCTCATACATCACCATCACCCGCCTCCAGGAACATAGCCTGGTCCTTTTTGAGTAAACCCATCTGTACTAGCAGAATGTTACAAACCCAGATAGATTAAAATATTAGCAGCTGTGCTGGCCTCACTGAGTAATAAATGTCAAGGAAGAGAGGTGCTCTTTAGTGCTAAATTGGAGTAGAAGTCAATACAGAGAAAACCCGATTGACTCCTGCTCCAATTCTGCGCTAAACAGCAGGTTTTGTCGGGAAAGTGGCAGGACCAGTGGAACTGTGGAGGAGCCCTCCATGTAAGACAGCTTCCTATGTTCAGGTGCTCATCACAAAACTGCCAGAAAGTGCATCTAGTGTGATACCACATGTACAGTTTATGCTCCCAGGTCACGGTGCAGTTGGCTGATTCTGAAGAGTGCTGGTTAATCACAAAGCTCCCTCAACTAAGGAATGGGAACCCTCGCCAATCGGCGTACTTGCCCAACCCCATGTTGGAAACTTTTTGTGCAATGAGCCTTCAGACTCTGCTGACTGGAAGATAAGCAAACCAGAGGCAATGTCAGCAAGGAAGAAGAAAATCTGGGCCAGGGAACTTAGGGGCAGGGCTGTGGGCCTCAACAGGTAGCCCAGTTAGGCCAACTTCTGACATCAACCCCAAACTTAGAAATATGCCATATTCAATTTCCAGCTTTCATATTTCCAAATTGCTCTTATATTGCATGCAAACTGCCACATCCCAGTTACACAAGCTGATTGGTGGTGAAAGGGTGGGAAGGAAACAAACCAACTTCAGAGGTGTTGATCCTACAACTGCAACTGTATGGGGTGAGATTACTTTGGAGCAGGGATGGAGAACCTGCGACCCGCCAGATGATGTTGGACCCGGGGCTGATGGGAACTGGAATTGGAATTCATCAACATCTGGGTGGCCACATGTTCCCCATTCTTGCTCTACAGTGAACTTTTTAAAAAGGGTTGCTAGAGAAGATTTAGTGTCTGTGTTCCTGTTGCTTTGTGTATTCAGTGCTTTCCTGTCAGCCTTTTAGCCACATCCTTGCAAAACCTCTTGCTTTATTCTTGCAGATCACATGAAATGTGGTTCCAGCATATGCTCTGTCATGTGCTCAAGGTAATTAGATTGCTTCTGATTATGCAGAATGGGTCTGATGCTCCGGACATGTGCCCTTTTTTCATTCTTGCTTTATTTAGTCTTGGGTGTGTAGATGTAGCATCTACACTATAGAAAACGGTTGCAGAAGAAGTCAAATGAGGTGCGTGCCTTATATTGTAAAACTAATGCAATTTGAACCATGCCTGTGCCTTAACGAAGATGCAGGGGAAGCATGCCACAGAAATCTTAGAAAATTTCAGTGTGGAATGTAAGAGCCCTGTTGGTCTATCTAATTCAGCATCAAGATGCAACAGTCTTGCTCCCCAGCAACAGCAGACCCTCCAAGTTTCCCTATTTTCCAGGGACATTTCTGGATTTACAGAAGCCGTCCCGGTTTCTGATTTGATTATGGAGTGCTGGAGGGTATGGAGTTATGCGACCCCCCAAGCCAAGGAGAAAAGTAACTCTGCAATCTTTAGAAGACATCTAAAGGCAGCCCTGTATGAGAAAACTTTTTTAAATGTTTAATGTTTTATTATGTTTATATATGTGTTGGAAGCCGCCCAGCGTGGCTGGGGCAACCCAATCAGATGGGAGGGATATAAATAAATAAAATTATTATTAGTATTATTATTATTGAATAGGACATGCATATTTTCATCAGAGAAATGCTGGAGGGTATGCAACAGGTAGAGGCATGTTGCCTCTGATCTTGGAAACAGTAAATAAATCAACATTACTACTAGCCCTTCATTTAAGATAGTTGCCAGGTATAACTGAAAGCCAGGCCCACCTCCCAGTTGTCCAAATTCTGCATGGCGCCCCCCCCCTCATGCTCTGACCTGGGCTCCCCCCAATTCCTACCACAGTTCAGATTATTTGTGCTGACTGCTCTGGGAGTTCATTTCAGCTCTATTACTTCATGTAGATTTGATACCGACATGAGGAAGCCCAATGCAGCATGATCAATAAAAGGCATAATTCATTTGAGGCCAGGGTGTTATAATATGTAGTTCTCAAAAGCTGCATGGCCTAGACCCCTAGAGCATATAATCTGGATAAAGAAGATCGAATTGTCCTATTTTTGAAGCCACAGTACGTACACATTATAAACGCCTGCTGTCAAGTGCCCTCAGATGCATGACATGGGCTGAAACGTCTCCAGAAAATTGCACGAGGGACCTTGATCTACTGTCATGTCTGCTGACAGTACTTCCTCTAATTTTTCAAGATAGCAACTCTTGCAACTTTCTCCACACAAGCAAGAATGCCCACGGAATCAACAATTTTCTCGACTACTGGAAAATGTCAAATCCTGCCCCCTTAAAAAAAGAAAAGAAGCAGGGGCTAAAGAAAAATGTCAAATGCTCATTCTCCACCCCCCCATTTCAAGTCCTCTGTCAGTCTATGTTTACAACCTTTTGCTCAACCCACAGTTGTGTGTGTTCAATGCTCTTGATCAGGTCCCTGCGATCATGAAAGTGAGAACACCATTGCGCACAGAGGAGCTTCATGTGCTCCTGCATCTGCAGGGAGCATTTGGATTCAGGCACTGGTGTGGCGTCATTTTTTTTTTAATTTTTTTTTTTGCGCAAGCTGTTTTACAACCTGGAAAGATTTACTTTTTTCACTGCACACGACATTTTCTTCCAGGTGAGCTTCAGGTGTGGAAAAAATCCCAATGGCCGTAATGGTTTAAAAAAAAACAAACTCGGAAATTGTTCTGCCTTTTTTTAAAGGCAGGAGAGGGGAATCTGTGGTCCTTCAGATATCTTTGGACTACATCTTGCAACATGCCTGAGGTGAAACAGGAATGTGCCTTCCTCTGCCCACCCCCCACTACGGAAGCGATGGTGCAGGAGGGTGGGAGGGATGCTTCACCCGCCCTCATGGGTGGGCAGGGTCTGGCTGGGGCTGATGGGACTTGGAGTCCAACAACATCTGGAAGGGCACCGATTCCCTTTCCCTGTTTTAACCCCTTTGAGCTGTACATCTACACCACAAGCATATAACATGTCTACTCTGAAATAAGTCCCACTGAATTCAATGGGGCTTACTCCCAGGTGAGTAGATATAGAATTTGAATCATTGAAGAATTGGAAGGGACCAACCACAAGTTGGTCATCCTGCAGAACAGGAATCCTTCGCCCAACATGGGGCTCGAACCCATGACCCTGAGTCTCAAATTGATGGCTTAATGGTATTGAAAGTACTGAATGTTTTGTTTTGTTTAATAAAAACACCTCTTCCTTTTTGTATTGCAAAAATAATCATTAAAATGGTCAATGCCAACTGAGAATATTAAATCACAGTATGTCAGGGTTGCTATAGGCAGCCATTACGTTGGACTGTCTGTACTGTTTGATTCCAGCTAATCTGTAAAGACTGTAACTTTAGCCTCGTGCCTGAGTTTGCTTTTTTTTCCTCCTTCCTCCGAATCCCTTTTTCCTTTCATGTCATGTCTTTTAGATTGAAAGCCCGAGGGCAAGGTCTGCCTTATTTACAATTTTTGATAGTGATGAGGCACTGGTAATAGGCAAATGTCTCTATGAATGTAATGAAGAAACAAGAATTTCAGGATCTTCATGGAAATATGAGATTATATTCAGCATTATGGACAAAAATGAGCACATATTAGAAGGAAACCCCATCTCTAGTATTTTATTTTGTATTCCCTAACATAATGCATCAGAGCAAAATAACTTAAGCCAATAAACAAATGTGCCCTTAACTCTCAGCTAATGCCAACTCATCGAGGTTAGAACTTTCTGATAAATCAGTTAAAGTTTTTATTAGTAGTAATAATAAAAAAATTATTATACCCCATACATCTGGCTGGGTTTCCCCAGCCACTCTGGGTGGCTTACAGCAATACAGTAGAGGAATCAACTATGAATATTCAAACCACAGCCCTAATTTAAAGCTCAGAAGATTTGAGTCCATCTAAGATGGTCAAATAGATGCCATCATGATGGAGTGGCATGAAACAAGTGAGATGTTATTGTGACACCACAGTAGTGATTTTACAGTCATTTTGTAAAAGAGAATGAATGATAGTCTTTGTGTCAGTCACAATAACTAGAAGCAGCGTAACCAAGCTCATTACACATATTGCAGCCATGTAATTAGCAATTTCATATCACATTTGATGCTCAAGATTAGTAAACTGCTAAGTCGCTTAGTTTGCTGTTCTTTGATTTACAAATGAATAGAGAGAACAGGAATGATATTGTGCGTGTATTGTTTAATATCACACAGAAAAAAACAGACATTCTCGTTCTTGTCCCATTGGCCATTAGGTACGGTGAGGCAGCTACCTCAGGTGGCAGATGCTTGGGGGGCAGGAACTGGCAGCAAGGTGTTAAAGGACAGATCAGTGTGTGGCTTGTGACCTAACCAGCACCCTCTGAGCTAGCCTGCTGCCCTTAAATGTGATGGAGGATCCAGAGTCATCACCAGTGTTGAAGATTCAACTGTTAATCTCCTTGGTTTATGTATGAGGGCATCACTTCATCAATCAAATTAGAGCCCTCCAAAGCGGTTCTGAAGTAAATAAAAATATATTGGGCGAGCTGATTATGAACCACCTCCCTCACATTTACACTGGAAGGGCTTCTGCTAGAACCCAGTGTTTTGTTTTGTTTTTAACAAACTTTTTTTCTTTGGAGCAGTCGATCTCCATGTCACACCCCAAACTACCGGTACTTTTGAAATGTCTGTCACTTTTGAAAGCGACTTGCCATGAGGCGTGTGGGACGCTGTGCTTTGATTAGATTTCCTGTGAGCGCACGGAATTCATTTTATTGTTCTTTGGGTCTTAGCCATCAATTTGTTCTCATCATTAACGCTTCTATTAAATTTTTCATCTTGCTTAACACAAAACACAGGTAGGAATGGCAGAAAGAGTGAGGGACAAGGAGCTAAAAGGGAAGTTACATAAACCTACAAACACTTTCCAGTTCACAAAGTTGCTTGAGCTGTATCATATGACAACATGCAGACTTTTGTGGCAACAATCTAACACAGTCACTACTCTGGAATTTATCACATGACAAGTCTTCCAAGTATATAGATATAAATCTCTGTGTGTAATCAGACAAACAATCAGTTATGCATGGACATTTTTGTTGTCTGAGCTGCTTCTGAGTACTATGTTGATATGAATTTGCTTACAGGTCTCTGGGAGAAGAGAAACTGTAGCCTCTACCTGCCTTATGAGAACAGGCTGGTGTGTTTTCCAGTCATACACATTTGGGGGGACAGGACTGAACCCCTAGCAGTCCTATGGAGGCCATTTTAAATCTTGAATAAAGGTTTCTTAATGTGGAGTCAACTACGTGTAGGAGTTGGTCACAATGAGCTGCCACTCCTTAATATGCACCTAGATTTACCAGCCATACAGAGTGTATGATACCCCCCTACCTTTTCAAAAATACCTCCAACCCTATTTCCACACCAAAATAATCCTGAATAGCTTGTGAAGACATTCCTGTATCTTTAAAAGCTGCATAGAATGTAGACAAGTTTGCCACCTCTGAATTCTGCATCACTGTGATCAAAGCGATGGCACTGTGTCACAACTTTTACTGACACGCAACGGGGTCTTGCTTAGACTCATGAGCTAGCAGACAAACATGGATACGGCAAAGTGGCACTGGCCCACAATTTAATGCTTTTATTTAGAACTTGGTCAATAGAAAAGTTTTTCCTCAAATGCTTACAGCTTTTTTTAATCATTTATAACAACTCTCACACATTACGTAATTCAACATAACAGCTGTCCTGGGCTCACAAGCCACAGTACTGAAGCAATGAAGATCATTGAAGTGAGATAGCTCAGTCAGCAGAGCATGAGACTCTTAATCTCAGGGTCGTGGGTTCAAGCCCCACATTGGGTTGCCCAGACGGCAAGACCCCTTTCTTGGACTTTCATTCAGTTTCTGGAACATGGCTGATACAGTCAGTCTGGAGTCCATTAAACAATAATATTTTGCTCCATAATATTGCTTCAAAGGTTTTACCCAAAAATGCATCCACAATAGGGCATTCCCACCACATGTGATAATATTTTTGCCATCTTCATGGTGGCTCTCTGGTATTAAACAAGGCAGTGTAGCACCTAGGTATCCTCTTGTGCGTTCCCTAAGGGCTCCTCTCATATTATGTAAGGATCTGTACACCTTGTCACATGGAAGGAAAATAAATTTGTTGGAGAAAATGAGAAATGCTATATTTTGACATTAGACCTCTTGGTGGAGTTTTCCTATAAAGCCTTGGACATTCCTGAAGTATATTAGCTCCAGTAATTCTTGCTGCTAGGTGGCACTGATTCCATTATATAAAAAAAACTTTTCCAAATATACTCCTGATCCTTTAATCACTATCTGGAGAGCAGAAATGGTCTCCAAAGAATGCAGGAGCTGGTCGCCCCTGAACGTCTGTAGGAATTAACAACTTGGTGTAAGATGAACAGCTACACCCTCTGTGAAAGGTGCAAGATTGCTCCAGAAATGGCCGAGAGGCAAAAGGCCATTGCATCTAAGCAACGCTGTTAAAAATCCCAGTGGATGTAGAAAGTGAGATGCATGAGTCATAAGCACATGAGCTGGAAGGGGGAAAAGGAAAGCCGAAGACACAAAATCATGCATCTCTCCTTAATGCCATCACATGATGAGCCCTGGGGCTTTAATTTAATCAGAAGGGAGGAGGGCAGCAGGCAAACTTTATTCCCAGTTCTGCTCTGAAGAGGTTTGGAGAAACAGCAGGCTGATCCATGCAAGTTCTGTGCTTGCGAGTCCAGCTGTGCATTTCCAGTTATGATGGGGGCCTGCCTCTTCTTCCTCCTTGGGTACCTGCTTGCGGCTGAAGGAGTTCAATCTGCTGTGGCCACCAGACGTGAGTGCCTTGCTCCCCTTCTCTATGCTCCCTAGCACAGCAAAAATATTACTTGCAATAGTTCAGCAATAGCACTGTTCTTGCATGTTTAAGAACGGGTTGATCTGTCGGAATAACAAGTGAAGCCCAGAGGTAAGTTGAAGCATCCAGATCAAGATGCTAGCAGCACAGGATCAAGGGTCAGGGTGAAGGGGGGCATCACCCATTTGCAGAGATGGAGTTGTAGGAAAGATGGTGATGGTTTCACTATCACTAGACCTGAGCTATGCCCTTCTACTTGGGGGTATCGGTGAGCTCAGTGTGGTTACTTCTGAGAGGGTAAGTATAGGATTGCACGATTGCATTCCATATTCAAGATCACTTAGTCCAGATTAGAGTGGCTGGGGAAACCCAGCCAGATGGGTGAGGTATAAATTAAAAAACAGGTTGTTGTTGTTTTTGCTGTTATTAACCTCTATTAACTTTTACTCTGGGTAATGAGAGCCAGTGTGGTGTAGTGGTTAAGAGCGGTAGACTCGTAATCTGGTGAACTGGGTTCGCGTCTCCGCTCCTCCCCATGCAGCTGCTGGGTGACCTTGGGCTAGTCACACTTCTCTGAAGTCTCTCAGCCCCACTCACCTCACAGAATGTTTGTTGTGGGGGAGGAAGGGAAAGGAGAATGTTAGCCGCTTTGAGACTCCTTAGGGTAGTGATAAAGCGGGATATCAAATCCAAACTCTCTAATGATAATTTCCCCTTCCTTTCCAATGCTTGCTTACAGGGGGCAGCGGTTCTGATTCATACTTTTGAATATGGAATACAGGAGGGGAGTTAACCCTTCTGAATTAATTAACATGGAGTGTGAAGTCTGCAGGTGGCGTGAACACGGTTTTATTTCTGGAACTGCACTCTCCAGACTTCGTCAAACGTTGCTGGACTGGATAAGTGATGGCATTTTGGTTGGTTGCAGAGCTATACACTGCATACCAACTCCCTCTGCCTCCTGTAGCAACAGAGATTGAGGGAGACAACGCTTCTCTTGACTGCTCCATGGGATACGGTGCTGTTGCCATCTTTCTTTCCAGCAGGGCTCCAGTGGACCCCTCACTCAGCCATGTCCCTTAGGGGCTGATTGCATACTGCATACTCATGCATGTAACCACTTGTTTTATTCTTGATGTAGTTTGGCCATTTACAGAATCATAAAATTGTAGAATTGGAAGGACCCTGAGGATCATCTAGCCCAACCCCCTACAACGCAGGAATATGCAGCTGTCCCATATGGGGGATCGATCCTGCAACCTTGGCATTATCAGCACCATGCTTTAGCCAGCTGAGCTATCCAGGCACACTGCTTAATGCCATCATTTCTAAGCAGCATATTATAAGGTTGCCAAAAGGGATACTACTTATATAAATTCATGCCCCAGCAGCATTCTTCTGAAAAATGAAAAAAAGAAAGAAAGGAGGAGGATGTTAAAATGGCAGGGGGGTTGCACTGCTTTTTCCGCTCCAGTCCCCCCCCCCCACCATGTGTGAGGGTGCAAGCACACACTTTGAACTTGGAGTAGGGAGGATCTCTTGGGGAGCAAATTTTGTATCTGTGAAATTGGAAGTGGGGAGAAAGCAGAGCAGCACCCTCTCCTGCCACTTCTGCTTTAAAACAATTGTTGAGGCATTGTTGCACACCTTAGTCCCTAACATGTCACTTGCCCCTTAGGGACATGGATGAGTGGAAGAAAGGTTTGAGCAAGCGCTGCGCAAAAAATACAGCAGCAGTTAATATAGGAGTGTGGGGGCGATATGACTGCAAATTTCCTTCTCTGTCGACCCCACCTCTCATGCTCAAAGTTGATTTCATCGCTTGTCTGGCCCTGATAAGAGAGACTGGGGATTTATCCGCACTTTAGTGTTTTAATATGAAACCAGACATGTGGAATGCAGGGCGTATAGGAACAAGATCCAGCTTTGCATGGTGCAAGAGCAAACATCACTTTCCTCTTTCTATGTGTAATGCACATGTGGAGCTCAGGATATGGAGAAGGGCTCAGTGGTAGAGGATCTGCTTTGCATGCAGGTCCCAGGTTTGATCCCAGGGATCTCAAGGCAGGGCTGAGAGAATCCCCTGTCTGAAATCCAGTCACTGTAGACAGTGAGGAGGTAGATGAGCTGACTCAGTATATAGCTGCTTTTCTGTTCTCAAAACCTAGAATATTATTAAGCGCGCAATGTGAGCATATTGGGAAATTGACATGAGCTGGGTGCTCTGTGCCCTGCAGGTCTTATTGGTGCCAGTAACACCGATTCAGCTCTCTTCTGGGGCATACAGCAGCCATAGGGAAGGGGGAATCTCGACTTGGGACCATGACCAGGACAGAGTTCGATCCTCCCTCTGTCCACACCATGGTCCCACTCTGGGTTGATCTCTCTTGTGGTTGCTATTGATTAAAAAAAAAAAAAACCTACTACATAGCCACATATGAAGCTTCCAGATTCTGGATCAGACCATTGGCTCAACTAGTTTAGTGTTGTTTACATTGACTGGCAGCAGCTCTCTTGTGTTTCAGACTGGGTCCTATCCCAGCCCTACCTGGAGATGCTGGGGATTAAACCTGGGACCTTCTGCATTCAAAGCAGATGCTTTCCAACTGAGCTACAGCCCTTTCCCCAAGGTGACTAGGAGGGATTGTGAATGTGCATATGGGTTGCGCACGCTGAATGCCACGCCTAGTTTGACCATCAGATGTGCAGGAGGAACGTGCTCAAAACTTCTGCAAAATCTGTATGCTCCTCCCGCGTCCTCTGAAACCCTGAACGTCAAATGATTCCTATCTCTCTGAACCAGGGCTGTGTCGAGGGAGCACAAAGAGCTCTTAAGTTTGCTGCTTTCTCTCAAGAGGCAGCCCATATGCTTGGAGCAGAGAGGCGAGTCCAGGAGGGGGAGAACAGTTCTCAGCCCAGCCTCAGTTCTAGGATTGTTTAGTTTGGCGATCATGAGATCAATCAGACTTTCTTCCAGGAAAGAGCATAAAGGGCTGGGCTTATGAGTTGCAAGCTCAAGATCACTTGACACAGTTGGGGTGTCTGCTACCTCCCATTCTCCATCTTAAGACCCTTAGCCACATCTCTCTCTCTCTCTCTCTCTCTCTCTCTCTCTCTCTCTCTCTCTCTCTCTCTCTCTCTCTCTCTCTTGCCCATGCACTGATATATACAACCATCTAGACTGATGTAGCATTCTAAAGAACCTGAAACCTTGCGTACCACTTTTTAACGTGCTATTTTAAGGCTGGCCTACTAGAGCTTGACCTACTTTATTTTCATGGCCCAACATGGTCGCCATGACTTCTTCTATGACGCAGACTGTTCTCCAATTATGGATGTCACTTAGGGCTGCCACACAGGATGCATGCCTGGGGTTCTTAGTCCTGGGCCTGGGGGGTCTTGTAAGGTGTAGGGGAGCACTACACCTCTGTCCATCATGAGCCAGGTGTGAGTTGGCACATTGCTGCCAGTAAGATGTCCAAGCCAGGCTAGCTAAGTAAAAATATGATTATAAATAAATAAATAAATTCCCCACCATTACAGTTGGGGAAGCGATTCTAATCCACATTAGTGATTGTGAATACAAAAACGATTGCTCCTGGTGAAAATAATTTGGCGTTATGCATTGCATAGAGTCAGAGCTTGCAACCCTTTCTGAACTATTCACTGTAATATTGGATGTTTTGATGAACAAAGTCTCTCTTCATCTGGTAGCAATTTACTCTTGCTCTTTCATAACAAGGGGTGTGTGGAAACTATCATAGGCATTCTTTCCTTGTTGTTGAGGCTGACACAAATGTGATCACTGTACAAAGTGTCTTGAAATTTGCTAGAAATGAGCACGATCTTCAAAGGAATTTTTCTACGGCATTCATCCACTAGGCCAGATGATGTGATTAACAATTTCATTTATAATAAGCAATATTTTTGTATCAGTAAAGTCAGAAATCCTATTATTTGACTCTTATGTATTTTGCAATTAAAACATGTTGCTTTTTTCAAGTGGGGGGTGGGTGCGTAATGAAGTCTCTGTCTCTATGAAGTGGTGGAGAAGTAGAGTTCAGACAGCCTTGAGTTAGTGATTTGGTAAGTTATATGTGGAAACTCAGTAGGGAAAATGTAAGCACAAAATTCTGCACCCCCCACAAAAAGGCTTGCTTTTGGACTGCACTTAGGGAGGTATTTAATAATACTAGCCCTACTCAGAGTTGACACATTGAAAGTAATAGACATGACTAACACAGGTGCATTGATTTCAATAAGTCTACTCTGAATAGGACGTCATTGAATATAATCCTTAAGGACCAACATGAAGCAGAAACATTTTGTGAAGTCTCCACAAATAAATTAGTGATGTGTGTCACCACCATTGAATTCAGGGGCACATATTTGCTTAAACCTTTATCACAGGTGATGGTTTTGTTTTTGTTTTGGCCTAGTGGGCCAGATCTTTATCTCCCACCCCCCACACCCCATGGGCCAACTTTGGCAGCTGGGGGTCCCACCAGCCTATCACAATCAACCAATGGGGTAGGGAATTTGTTTCACCTTTGCTTTCCCCACAGGAAAGGTACTGATGAAGTCGTTCCCCCCACAACTCCTCACACATCAGCTGATGAGTATAGACTTCAGTTCTGCTTTCTGCAGGGGGCTCCTCCACCAGCACATTCCCCGAACAGACGGAACTGGCAAAGCAGCACCAACTCCACCCCTTGACCATTAGGGGATGTCACCCAGTGACACCAGATGATTGATGGGTGGACGAGGGGAAATGTCCTTGCAGGCCAAATTGGACCCCCTGGTGGGCCAAGATTGGCTCATATGCTAGAGGTGCCCCATTCCTGTTTTAGAAAGGATCACCAGGTCGTAAGAACTTCCCACATTTTGAGTTTAGCACTACATTGTATCAGAAGCTCTGGAAGTTAAAAACATCTACCAAAAGCTTTTACAATAATGGGAACTTTTGGAAACCTGAAGATGAATGAAAATGCAAAGCAGTTGATCGGAAGGCAGGAACATGCAGCAATCACATCATATGATGCGCGATTATGATCTTCCACAAGGTGTAGCCTTAGAAATGTCATGGCTCCTGGCTCAGATTCTGCTTTTAACAAGTGTGTTCTTGCAATGCACAATTAAGGCAGGCTGTTGATTAATTAAGCCATCTCGAGTAACGTGACAGGCAAGTCATTCCTTAAAGACCTGTGGCAGGGATGTGAAAAGGATTTCTCAACTCTTTACCAGCCCTGCTCACACGAAGCAAGAATTTTTTTTGTGTGTGCACAGAAATGTCTGTTCCATCTTTCTTGTGCCTATGCACTACTCAGAGGGGCTTATGGCAATTTAAAATGAAACCAAACCAGAGGGTTTGCCCTGGCACCCCTGCAAACTCACCACTTTGTGATTGTGGCGCCTGTAAACAATACATTGCAAGCTAAGGTTACAAGGAGAGTTTGTGTCATGGTATGAGAACCTGATGGCTCAGTTGGTTCAATCATGGTGCTGATAGCGCCAAGGTTGTGGGTTCAGTCCCCGTATGGGACAGCTGCATATTCCTGTATTGCAGGGGGTTGGACTAGATGATCCTCAGGGTCCCTTCCAACTCTACAATTCTATGGACGTGAGCTGCTGTTGTGCTTCCTATGATTTCACTCATCGCAGTTATGTAAACATGGACATGTGTCAAACATGCATTCTTTAAACTTCTAAATATAATTTTGTAATGTTCCTTCGAACATCCAGCTGCAATTGGTTTGCATGCAACTGTTACTCATTTACAATCCCCCCCAAAAAATTTTAGAGTGTTCTTGAGAAAGCAAAGATGAGCATTATAGAATGTTCATTCATTCCCCTCTGCATTTACAAAAGTCCTTTTTAGACTTTGAACATAGCACAGGCAAAGGAAAAGCCTCAGAGAGTCATAGCTTAGACATGTGCTTTCTTCGCAATGTTTTGTTATGGGGTTTGCCTTGGCAAATAAGCCAAAGGGGCTGTGCTAACACTTTCTCCCTTCTTAACCCTTCCTTCTAGAATTTCGAGATGTGATGAGTCGAGGAAGGGCACCTTCTCACGCCAAGTTCCATAGGGGGCTCAGCAGCTGGTCCTCCGATCACAACAACTGGAATGACAAGCTTTACCCATACTGGGAAGAAGGAGATCCCAGATGGAAAGACTGCTGGAAAGGTAAAACATGAAAGATCAGTCTGGCTCAATGAAAGGAGATGCAGGGCCAGTATGTAATTATGTTGATGACACACTACAAATAGGAACAAGGTCAGAACGGTATTTTTGTACTGTATTTAACATTTAAAACGGCTCTTATTTTTATGCCAACACTTAGGAACATAGGAAGCTGCCTCAGACCAAAGCCAGCTGGCCACTGGTCCATCTAGTTCAGTTCTGTCTGTTTTGAGTGGTAGAACACAAAGCCTTTCCTGCGGCTCTGAGCTTTTTTTTTAAGCATGAGCTTTCAGGTGTGGAAAATGTAAGGAGGGGAGCTAAATGATAGGTTTCAGTGAAGGAATGTTGTACCTTGGAATTCAGGCCTAAGTCCTTAACCATCACTCAACAGCTGCAGCAGATGTTGTGCAACTGAAGACAGAACAGTACAGTTGTGACCCCTCCGCACTGTCTCTTAAATTTTTTTTGGAGACACACAGTGGTTGTGCTTTTGCCTTGTTTCAGTGGAAGTCCAATAACCATACACACCAGCTGTGGCTGGTTTCATTAAAAAAAAAATTAATGAGAACTTTTCATCTTTAAAATCTTGTTTGTATTTGTGAAAATATTATTTATTGTCATTTCTGAATTATCTGGTCTCTTAGCTTAATAGTGGTGTTTCCCCATCCATTTTTGGTGCCATATGCAATTGCTTTCTTTAATTTTCTGAATATTTTTAATTTTCTTTAATTTTCTGAATATTTTTCTGAATCTAGTCCTCTTCGCAGGGAACTCTGAGAATTGTAGCTTTGTGAGGGCAATTGGGGTCTCGTAACAACTCTCAGCACCCTTAGCAAGCCACAACCTTGATTTCTGAAAGGAGCCAGACTTGAGTGCTGACAGATCTGTCCAGGGAGCAACTTTGGAACTGGGGAGCACATATGAAAAGACCTCTGATGACAAGTAGTGAATCAGAGTGAATTTTTGTGGGCGAGACTGAGCAAACTCTATCACTCTCATTTGAAATAAAAGTGGAAGTTGTTATACTATTGGTATTTGATGCCATGCAAAATATAAAAACAATACATACACATATACATGTTGTGTTTGCGGTTATTATTAGCAGGCTGCATCTATATCATAGCTGTCAATCCTCCCTTTTTTTGCGGGAAACTCCCTTATTCCAATGCCATTTCCTGCTGCTATCCCGGATTGTTGATATCCCTTAAATTTCCCGGATTTCAAAGGAAGCAGCTCCTCTCCCTCCCTGCCAGCCAGGGAGGCTCCTCAGCTGCGTTGCTCGGCTGCCAATAAGGAGTCTGAGACCGACTGGGGGCGGAGCTTGCATGCCTTGTGCAGCCAGACCCTCACGCCCAACCAGACAGACAGCCTGCCTGCCGTCTATGCGCTCGCTCTTTCGCTCACCCGTTCGCGCGCAGCCTCTGGAGCGCAGGGTGGCGAGGCTATTTGGTGCCATTGTACCGCCCTCGCGGCATCCCTTATTTTCAAATCCAAAAGTTTGAAAAAATCCCTTATTTTCAAATCCGAAAGTTGACAGCTATGATCTATATGTGGTGGTCATGTTCAATTATCCAAACATTTTGAATCCATTCAGAGACATTGGAGGTATTAAGAGAATAACAAGATATAAATGTTCCTTAGGTCTTTAAATAATGCTACTAGAAAAATAGTTATCTGAGCATATTGAAATCATATTGCTCAATACTTTCAGACTAGCACCTGCAAAATTAATTATTGCAAAAGACGCAATAAATGCAAGACACCTACATGCAGATAACAGATAAGTAGAGGATGGCAATTAGCATAACAAAACAAACTGCAATGCAACTGAATTCTAAACCTGTGACATTATGCTGATTTATTTGAATATAAATTAATGCAATTAAATAACATTCTGAAAAAGGGGGGGAGTCTGTTCCATGTTACAGTGTAGTTTTGAAGATCACCAATGAATAAGAAATGTTTTGGAAATATCCTGTATAATGTACAGGGTTGCCTATGAGAATAAAATGAAGTGGGAAGTGCAGGGAGAAAACATTGCATGGTACTTTGAAATCCTATATGAAATGCGAGATATAACCGGAAGTGATAAATGAATGCATCTTAACCTCCTCAGGGGGAAGGGTTGTGGCCAGTCTGACCAGTGACAGTCCAGCTCTGGTGGGATCCAATGTGTCCTTTAACGTGATCCTCAAGTTTCCCAGATGTCAAAGAGAAGATAATGACAGCAATATAATATACGATCGACACTGCATCAACGGCAAGTAATGAAAGTACCTGCATATGCTAGGAGTGTGAATGGGTCTCAAGCTTTGCCCTGCATCTTGTATCTGTACGTTTTCAAAATTTCTATTCTGTACAAAAAAAGCAAAGTGACAGAGCCTCTGTGGCTTGGTGGTGGTCCTGATGGGACTCATAGATATTTACGGACATTGTGCTTTGACTCCAGTGGGATGGGAGACCCTGGAGATGGGCAGACATATTCCTGATGTACTAGGAAAGTTCTTTACTTCTCCATCTTTCTCAATTTCTTACAAGATATATGGGATAGCTGACATTATGAGTTTGCTGGGAGTGACTTGTGGGACGCACTGCTCATAACAGATGAGATTTCCTTGGTTATAATTATGATCCTTCCTTGTATTTACTTTACAAAAGTTTGATGGGAGTTTTGTGGCATTGCAAGGCATCTCCAAGTTCATATAAATGCCAGGTCGCTGTTTTAGTCCATAGACAAGTGCAGTGCCATGTTTACTCAGAAATGAGGCCTGCTGTGTTCAGCTACACAGCGGCAGATAAAATGTTTTGAGTGTGTTTTAATTGCAATATACAATGTGACACTAGGTGGCAGTGGTGAGCCTTATGGGAAATTCAATGTATTTTTAAAAACGCTTTAAAAAAAAAAGCATTTTCAAAGCAGTTTTTATATGTGTCTAGATTCCACCTGAGTCTTTACTGACTTTCCTGAAAAGGTTGCCTTCTTTTCATTTTTCCTTTCCTTTGCTTCAAGGTTCTTCTGATTATGCAAATCTTCCCGACCTGTATGTTTACAACTGGACTCAGTGGATTGACGATTGTGACGGGCAGAATTGCTCTCATAACAGTAGTCACAATGTGTTTCCAGATGGCAGACCTTTCCCTCACCACAAAGACTGGAGGAGGAGAAACTTCATCTATGTGTTTCACACTCTTGGTCAGTCCTAAAAATGCACCTTTAGCTTCCTGTGTTATTACTAATAATTAGTAGTACTTGTTGCTACTAATAGTATTTGTTACTACAAATATTAGTACTTGTTGCTACTAATAAAATCATAACAATAATTAGGTAAAGGTAAAGGGACCCCTGACCATTAGGCCCAGTCGTGTCCGACTCTGGGGTTGCGGCGCTCATCTTGCTTTATTGGCCGAGGGAGCCGGCGTACAGCTTCCAGGTCATGTGGCCAGCATGGCTAAGCCGCTTCTGGCAAACCAGAGCAGCGCATGGAAATGCCATTTACCTTCCCACTGGAGCAGTACCTATTTATCTACTTGCACTTTGACGTGCTTTCGAACTGCTAGGTGGGCAGGAGCTGGGACCGAGCAATGGGAGCTCACCCCGTCACAGGGATTCGAACCGCCGACCTTCTGATCAGCAAGCCCTAGGCTCTGTGGTTTAACCCACAGCGCCACAATAATTAGTTAGCTTTAAAAAGAAGACACTTAAGATGCTTTATAAACTTCTTTACATATAAAGAAAGACTTGTATGAGATAATGTGGTCCTCATGTGAGAGGACAGTCATGTGAGAGGACAGTCATGTGAGAGGACAGTCAGAGCTGCTCTGAGGCTACAGAAGCTGTTTTGTTGACTTTTATGAATTTCGGAAGTCAGACACCTTTTTTCAAATGCAATCTTTCCTGAGTGGATTTACAGCTTATAGGAGAACAGCTCAATATGGCAGGCATTTAAACAACTCTGGGAAAGCAGGATATATACAATTATGATATGTGTTTGTAATTAGGAGGTGCTTCGATACTGTGCATTTTTAATGGCCATGAGTGAGAGTTTCATATTTAAATTGGGATTGCTGGCTTGAAATGCTTTGTTTTATTTTCTTTTAACTTTTGATGTTTAGTTTTAAAACGTGTCCCCCATATTGTATATGCTGCCTTGGGAAGGTGTTTATATTTTGTAAGGTGATCTAGAAGTCTATTAAATAATAAGAATAAAAACAACCCTAAATACCGTTTAATACAAAACCTTTACACAAAGCAATACAGAACATGAGCTAACTAGCTGTGTGGATAGTGTCATTATGCGTACTAGATATCTCTGGACATTAGCTGAATCCTGGTGGAGTCAAGAGGGAGTCTTGTCTGTTTTGATCTTGTTGGTGAGAGATAATAAAGTTCTTTTCTTGCTCCCCCTGGTATGTCCTCTTATGCCTTCCATGATATGAGCAGTGATTGTGCAACAGAAAACAATGGGGAAGGATCCTAATTCAGTGGTGGAGTACCTGTTTTACACCTATTGATATTCAATGCCAGTATTGGTTTATTCAAGTTTGTACAGTCACTGTGAGACTGTCTTGGGTTTTTAAGTGCAAGTGGATAGAACATTGATCTTGGGTGGAGGGAACCTGTGTCCAAATTACTGCTCAGTCAAGAACTTAAATGAGTGACCTTGGTGATCTCCATCTCTCCCCTATCTCATCCCAAAGAGCTGTGGAGGTAAAATGGCAAAACCACCACATACATTTCCCTGATCTCTGTGTAATAATGACTGGAACAAATACAATCCCTTTTTAGAACTGTTTTCAAAAAGTTTTATTGATTTATTTACTTACTTACTTGTGGGAAAGGATAAGTGTGTTTACCTACTCGAGTTAAATGGGCGCCTATGTTCAAAAGAAAAAAAATTGCAAGCCTGACCAGTTCCACAGCGATAATCCTCTTTTTCATATTTCCCCTTTTTCACAGGCCAGTATTATCAAACGACGGGAGGTTCTTCAGCTATGGTGTCCGTCAACACAACAAATATCACACTTGGCAATCAAATTATGGAAGTATCAGTTTATAGGCGAAATTATCGATCGTTTCAACCAGTAGCCACAGCAAATGTTGTTTATGTCGTAACAGGTAAGTGGGTAGGTTAAATAAATAATAACTTAGCAAATCAGTTTTAAATAACATAATACAAGGGTGCTTTAATTGTATTGTGTGCATGTGAACTTTGTATACCACGACAAACACTAGTTTGTGCGAAGACCTCTCCTAAATATGAGAGCTTTGTCGAATTATGTTACCTCTATGGTTTTTCAGTTCCCAGGGATTACCTGAGTCCAACCACAATCTCATCCTTTTGCTTGGCTTCATTTTCTATGCAGATAAAATCCCTTTCTATGTGAACATGACCCAGAAGAATGATCGCAACGCCTCAGACTACATTTTCATCAAGGATATCCCTATTACGTTTGAAGTCCAGATTCACGATCCTAGCCACTACCTGAACCGCTCTGCTATTTCCTACCGCTGGAATTTTGGAGATGGCAGCGGCTTATTTGTTTCCAACAGTTCTGTTGAGATGCACACATATAAACTTCTGGGAAATTTCAGCCTTGACTTGTCTGTCAACGCTCTTATACCTGCCCCTTGTGGACCACCAACACCTCTTCCACCAGGTCAGAGGCCATGGCTCCAGGCTAAGTTGAAAGAAAACAAATGGGTTCATTATGTGGAATAGTTAACCAGACAATCTTTCATGATAATAACGAGCATATTGATTAACAAAGAATTGTGGCATACTTACGGTGTTTGACTTCTATTCCCTTTATTACAGGAGTTCTGGAAGGGAATAGTTGAAGTAGGCCATTGGCATTTCAGTGTCCTAGGACAGGGCTAGGCAACCTAAGGCCCGTGGGCCGGATGTGGCCCAATCGCCTTCTCAATCCGGCCCACAGACGGTCCAGGAATCAGCGTGTTTTTACATGAGTAGAATGCGTCCTTTTATTTAAAATGCATCTCTGGGTTATTTGTGGGGTCTGCCTGGTGTTTTTACATGAGCAGAATGTGTGTTTTTATTTAAAATGCATCTCTGGGTTATTTGTGGGGCATAGGAATTTGTTCATTCCCCCCCCCAAAAAAAGTCTGGCCCACCACATGGTCTGAGGGACGGTGGACCGGCCCATGGCTGAAAAAGGTTGCTGACCCCTGTCCTAGGACAAATGCTTTTAATATATAGTAAGAATATTGAAGTGGCTTCTTTCACTCTCCCTACATTATGATTTATGCAGCACCAAAGCTACAAAAATAAAGTAAAGTAAAATAAAATAATGATGATGGTGTTGCTTTTGCTGCATTAATTTCTACTTTTCCTCCCAGGAGCTCAAGGCAGTTTACATGGTGCATTTTATCCACACAAGAAACCCTTGAGCTAGATTAGGCTGAGAGTGAGAGTAAATGTCTCAAGATCAGCCAGTGACCTCCATGGCTTAGTGGGGATTTGAACCTGGGTCTCCCTGGTCCTAGACCAACACTCTAAACACTATACCACACTGGCTCTCTGTGTATAAGTTTACAGACTCTGGGGCTAGATTCAAGTGAAGAAGGAAGAGCAAGGGAGGGTGTACTCAAAACTAGGGACCAGCAAGAAATAAAGCTGGGAAAACATGTGAAGAAGTAAGACTTTTAGGATTTTTTAAACTATGGCAAGCTGGAGCAAGAGAGATATTGGGGGAGGAATTATAAATAGAAGGTGTAATAAGATATGTAAAAGAATGGACTCAGAAAAGCGAAGGACAAGAGGACAAATATTTAGTTATTTATTAAAAATGTATATTCTGCCCATCACCTAAGGTCACAAGGTGGGTTACAGAACATCAATATATACAATAATAAATGCATAATTAAATCAGCGTCGCCATAGAGATTATGTTATACATACAAACCTTCTAGATAAGGCAAACTCTTTCTGTACAGTAAACTGTATATATTAAAAAAAACTCTGTCGGTCATCCAACACACAAGGCCAAAGAAAACAGGTGTAGTAAGTGTTTGACTTGCCTTTGCTTAGTTGTGTGAAATACACAAATCCAGTTGATATCCGGCCATTACACGTCCGATTGGAATTTATGGGAGCTAAGCAAGTGTGCAAGACGTGGAGGTGTTCCAGATAAATTCTATTTGTTATGCTGAAAATGTTTTGCTAAAAGTGCAAATACATCGACTCATTTCCCTTTCCCTTGTTTCAGTAACTACCCCGCTGCCTTCGAATGTAACTCCCACCTTCAATAGTTTAACAGAGGTGCCAACAGGACAGTCTCCTGTCGAAGGATGCCATATTGCTCGTTCTGGACCTTATAAAGCGTCTCTCTTCATTGCAGGTATGCATCTACATCCGTAAGGAAATAATGTGGTTTGATATAGGTCATAAAGGGAATTCGTTTGAACTTATGCATGTCATTAAAGTGGCTTTTCTGAAGCTGCTCTTGCTGGCTGCCTGCTGTTTCATTTTTACCAAGAGACAAATTTCGGAAGAGTACCAATAGTTGGCAACTAGTGTCAGCTGGCAGGGCAGAAGGCCAGGAGGCCAACTGCAGATGGAGCCAGAGCCAAGGACAGGCAGAACCAACCCATTCTTGTTTTCTTCCCATCCTCCTCTCTGCTGACTTGTACAAGAGCAACACTAACAAGAAAACAAGGACAAGTGAGGTCTGGCTGAAGGTTGGTGGGGCAGTGCCCCATTTGTCCTAATGGACCAGTCTTCACTGTTGGCAAGATCAACTCTCTTATTTTTGCAGGCCAGGTTGCATGCAGCTGATATTGTGGGTTGGATCCAAAAATTCCCTTCTGTGAACTGAAGGAGGCCTCTTCTAACAGGAGGGCCTGAGGAAGATTCCTTCTGCCCAACAACAAATCTCCTTCCATTCACAGGAGGGAATCTTTGAATCCAACTCAACGAAGCAATGTCTGTCGAACTTTTTACTAAACATACTCACCTGTAAATGTTTTCTCTTGGTTAGGAGATGGTCTGTGAAGTCTCCCCGCCTTTCTTGGGTGTCCCCTATACACACCCGCTGCTCCAACATCTCTGCAATGCTGTTGTCTCATTTTGTGACGTTGATGCAGCTGCTCCTCATCACCTCTCTGGCAGTGCAGTTTTCTCAGGCTAGGAAGTCCTTCTTCCAATGATATTGTTGACAGCCCATTGGTTTCAACAGGACTTACATCTAATTTAGGAGTGCTTAAGGCTGCAAGCTTAAGCTACCATTCCAAACAGATGGCTATGAAAATCCTGCAGAAGAGATCAGCCGGGAAATATATTAAAGCAGTTGTAAATTCTTGGCACCTACTTTTCAGAATAACTTACTTGTGCAATATCTAGTGTAGAAAATTCTAATGTGGTTTGCTTGTGCAGATTTCTGGTTTTCTGCAAATCTGAGGGATTGCAGGTGGGGAAATATAGTTCAGGAGTACCCTGGAAATAGTTACAAGCATGGCTGGGGAAGAATTTAATGTATGGAGGAACTAGTGGGTGTGCGAAGGAGAACAGCAGAAACTGATGATAGATCTGCCCACTCCAAAACACTGAAACAAATAGTCTGTGACCCTGAAGTGGAGGACTTTGCAGCCCAATTTCCCAGAGTTTATTGGATTATCCTTGTATGGTAAGCCTGAATTTACAAGGGGAAAGCATTGAGACTGGTGTTGTGAGGGTAATACCATGTGGACTATGCAAATAAAATGGGAACACAAACAGCTACAAACACACAGTAAACTCTGGTGTGGACCATTCCAAAGTGTCTGGAGTATTGAGGTGCTTAAAAAATGTTAATTTCAAGAGCAGCAGGAATCTAATACAATGGTCAAAACGAAATAAGTTGCAATGCATTTCCACACTCTTTTGAATTGCGTATCCACTATGACAAAATGTAAGTGAGCTCCATTTGCAGGCAGCCTTCGGATCCAATTAAGATCATTCTAAAACAATTCATTCTCTACATTTCCAAATGTGATTTTTTATTTTTGCTGTCAAAGTTCTTGCCTCAGAAATTCTGACATTTTGCCAATTTGTTTCTTCGGCCAGAGGGGATCCTTGGGGTCAATATTATCCAAATGACAAGTGTCCAGGTGGCAACTACTCAGGTTGAGAACTCCATGGTTGATTTTGTGGTAACCTGTCAAGGGAGGTAAGTGCTTTCATTAATTCTGATAACTCTGTTTCTTGTAAAACTTAGACCATGGAGTACTACAGACATTTAAGTTGTTCAGTTGCAGCAGCGCTCATCTTAGCTCACTGAGCTTCTTGCCGATAAAGTGGTATTGCTGAGGATGGTCCACGGAGCAGAAGTTCCAGGTCTTTTGTGATAGTCACCAGATCTCTGGCCTCTTTCCCCCTGTGCTTATAGGGCAGCGTTGGTGAGACCCACTCACCATCTTAGTCTCCCATAGGCATATATAGGGATAAATTAGCATGTGCAAATTTTATATAGATTTGTTTCAGGAGCCCATGCTCCAAGTTCTTAAAGCAGCTAACAGTGTCCCTGCTCACATAAAAACCTTGCATCAGGATTTATAAAAAGGCTGGTTCACCAAGGTTTGTGAATTGTTAAATATTATAGAAGACCTTTGTTTTCTGTTAGCCTTTGGCGAATATTGCCGTTAGTTTTTACTCCTGAGTTTTGATAGCCTTTGGGTGTTGCTTTCATTTGGTTCCTGACTTTTGTACTTTACCGCTTTTTATTGTGTTGTGTTGATTCTAAAGATATCTTTTAAGATAAATCCATCAGAACATAGCTTTCATAGAAAAGCAGAACAGAAATGTGATAAACAAACGTGTTGACTTCTGCGAAATGAAAACTGATGAAAAGTCCATAATTTTGTCCATCTTTCTCTCTTTCCACGCCCTAGTCTTCCTACAGATGCCTGCACAATAATTGCTGACCCCACCTGCCAGGTGTTACAGAGTGAGGCATGTGACCCTGTTGACATAGATGAGTGCCTGCTGACCATAAGACGAACCTTTAACGAATCCGGAACCTATTGTGTGAACATTACACTGGGTGATGCAGCCAGCCTGGCTCTCACAAGTACTTTGATATCCATCAATGGAGGTGAGTCCTGACTGAACATCTGCATTCATTTGTAGTCAGCACCTTGTGGCCCGTGAAGTGTGGCGGAGTTGTCTCCCAACACTCCCATAGCTGCTGCTTGTCAGGACAGGATGGAGGCAGGCAGTGGCAAGGTCAGGGCTGTGCAGTTGCATTGACAAGAGTGCAAGATTGGTGTCACATGCAGGGCGGGCCCTAACATTAGTCAGGTGGCCGCCTCAGGCAACTAATTGTGGATGCCTTGAAAGATCAGGAAATGCTTCTTATTTAATGTATTATTATTGTAACTATATAACCAAGGAGAGAGAGGTGCTTGTGGGATCTTCAGCCTCAGTGGCCAAAATAACTTGGCTGGGTAAAGGTAAAGGACCCCTGGACAGTTAAGTCCAGTCAAAGGCAACTATGGAGTATGGCGCTCATCTCACTTCAGGCTGAGGGAGCCAGCGTTTGTCCACAGACAGTTTTCTGGGTCATGTGGCCAGCATGACAAAACTGCTTCTGGCGCCACGGGACACCGTGACAAGTGCCAGAGCGCACGGAAATGCCATTTACGTTCCCGCCGCAGCAGTACCTATTTATCTACTCGTGTTGGTATGCTTTTGAACTGCTAGGTTGGCAGGAGCTGGGACAGAGCAACGGGAGTTCACCCCATTGCGCAGATTCGAAATGCCGACTTTCTGATCGGCAAGCCCAAGAGGCTCAGTAGTTTAAACCACAGCGCCACCTGCTCCCTATGACTTGGCTGGACTAAGGTACTGTGACTTGGAGGGGGGCACAAAATTATTTGGGCAGCTCTGGAATAAGACAGGCACCATTTCTCCATTCCAACAAAGAATGTGTGCTATGTCTACAGCAGTTCCCATCAGCTGCAATGATGTCCAGTGTCAGTGATAGCATCAGGCACATGTAGACTGCGGAGATATTTTATGTAAGGCAGTCTTTGTCAAGGTAGTGCCTTCCAGATGTTTAGGCTAGGCTGATGGTAGTTGTAGCCCAAAACATCTGCAGGGTACCAGGTTAGCAAAGGCTGCTATAAGAGTATTGACCTCTGTGTTAAGCAGTGTGAACTAACATTATGGCCTTTAATTTTGTCATTCAAGCTGCAGGGTCATTTTCAAGGACAGCAGAAGGAGTTCTGCTCGCTTGCGGTTTCTTGGTGGTGTTTGTTGCCGTTGCGACTTTTTTCCTTTACAAGTAAGTTGCTTGGCCCAGACCTTAAAAACAGCGTCGGTTTATTTTACGATCTCCAATGCTCTCACAATTTTCAATGTTCACAAGGAACATTGACAATACAGATTGCCCAGTTATACTATCTGAGGAGAAACCAGTGTTACTGTGAGGGGGATATGTGTCCTCCTCAAGAGTAAGCGACTCAGCAGTCCGTTTAACTTATGTACAAGTTTATTTCACCGACAAGCTTTACAGTTCATCATCCTCCTCCGATGAATCAGATTCTCCAAGTAAGGGCTTCCGCTGTTCCCCCCAGCATAAAAGCCTCTTGAAACTCCAACGTCTCCTTTCACTCCTCCTTTTCCGTTTCTTAACCCTTCTAGCCCCTGCATTGCCCTCATCCCTTTCACTTTCATCCTCCCTGGAGGTTGTTACAGAGGCTCCCCTTGCTCTCCCTCCGTCTCCATGTTCTCCTCCCCTCCCATAGGCTCCCACGCCACCCGCTCTTCCTCCGTCAGCACAGGCGGCGACACCTCTTCACTCCCACTTCTCCACACCTCCTTCCCTGTCTCTGGCGACAGCCTAGGCGCTGCCTCTTCCTGCTCCCATGCTCGCAATACCTCCTCTGGCGTCCATGGGTGACCTCCTGATGCCTCTGTCCCTTCCGCCACCCCTCCTGGCTCGGGCCAGTCCCTGACAGTTACCTTGGAAGGAGATTCCTGCAAGAGTACTGATTTTGTTTTGTTTTATCTATGTATAAATTATACCCTGCTCTAAAGCCAATATTGGATCCCATGGCAGCTTGCATTTAAGATGCCTAAAGGTACAACATATTAGGGATCCATGGTGGTGTGGGGAACACTCTCTTCTTGACCTTGGCAGCTGAGGTCCACCTTCTGGTGGCATTGTGGTATTTGTTGGCACCCAGGGTTTGCGTGTATGTGTGCGGGGGCAGGGGCACAGTGCAGAGGGTGAACAGAACCTGCCATTCCAGCAATGCTGCCAGGTGGGCACGCTGGGTGGGGGCAGAGCGCGGAGGGTTCACAGAGCCTGCCGCATGGCCCAGCGCTTGCTACTGGAGCCACACAGTGCCACCTGCCCACCTATGCTAGGGGGAGCCTGACTGGCCAACGTGGCCCTTGGTGGCCGAATCCCTCCGACACTGGCTGGGAGGCCATTCAGCAAGGGGGCCGGGGATCTGGTGTCGAGGCCAGGCCATACTCCAGGGCCCAGAGACTCCTGGCGGCATGCAGGGTGGAACAGGGATCCCTACATGTGGGCGCCTGGTTCGTGCCCCCACAAAATTGTGTGCATTTGGTTCATGCATTGTTTTGAGAAGTGTGAATTACCAAAATGAATCCCTCCTCCACCCCTTGTCCTAAACTGACACTCTAACCACTGCATCACATTGGATTGCTTTAAAAAGGGGGGGGGTGTTACAGAACAACACCACCAAATATAATTTTTCTTCTTCATGGTTTAGCCTATGGAAAGTATTTGCAGAGTAGTTTGTTGACAGGTGAGAAGCACACCACAAGTCTTTCTAAGCATCAAATAGATTGTTTTATACACACAGACTGGCCAGTTTTTCCCCTGGCAAGACGCTCTTGCACATGCCATAGAATTCTTCAAAATACCAACCTGGGCAACAACATTTTGTACAGGAGAATAAAGTGGCTTGTTTTGTTTGTTCTCATCCCAGCTACACTACTGGCATAGCAATGCACCATCAAGGGAATACTTTTCAGTAAATTAATTTTGAAAATTCCTTGCAGGAGATATAAAGAATACAAGCCTATTGAAAGAAAAACTGGAGATGAGGCCGGTAACGAAGGTTTGAGTGTTTATTTCAACAATGTCAAGGCTGTCCTCTTCCCGGCAAACAATGAGAAACATCCTCTGCTGAAAAATAAGCCAGGAATTGTTTAACTCTTCAGTATAATCGCTTATATTTGTATGCATTTGGGGATTTGCATTGAACTGTCATTCAATGGAAGAATACCTAAGTGTTAAAATCAGGATTTATGTGGTAAGCTTGCAGTACTATAGAATGGCTGGTGTTGTGTTGACTTAGAAGGTTAAAATGGCATCTCATGGAGAAATTGATCATACATTTTACTTGCTTATGTTCTTGAATCTGCTATGGTATATTAACTAATAAATCATTTAAGGTTGATACGGTTTCCAAAACTAGTTACTCCTCCTGAGTATCGCTAAGTGTCTTTTTGGCAGGAAGATTTTCTCCAAAGAATTTAAACTTAGGCTGAAATCCTAGCAAGTCACCAAACGAGGGAGCTTGCTTTGGGGTAAACATGCAGAGGATCATGCTGTTAAATTAGAATTTCCCTAGTTCCCTAATTAGTGATAACGTGGCTGCTTTGAAAATTATAATAGGTACCTAAGAAATGATCAGCATGTAGCATCACTTACCCCAATGGCTTCAGATGAATAGTAGACATACCCAATATACTCTCCATCAGTTGAGCAACTTGCAGTTACATGACTACTCTTGGTTCTGTTTCCTCTGCCAACTATATTCCTTATACTTGAGATACATGAGAGCAGGATCTTCCTTCTGCACCCAAAGGAGCAGTAGGCAATGTGCACTGAAATATCCATGGCTCTGCTCCCTTGGGATGTGTTTGTGTGGGACTCTTTTTGGGTAGTCTACATGCTCCTGAGTCTTCAGGCCACACTAGTCCCAACTTCTCTGCTCAGCAGAATATGCCATGTGGTGTTGACATGGATTGATCCTACATGGCTCTATGGTGTTGTTTTTTTACTAGACAGCTTTCCTGAACATCTGTGGTTTCATGGCAAAGCGCTCAGCGGAAAGTGTGAGAAGTTCTCTTCGAAATGCGCCCTAGCACAAAGATATATATGCACGATTTCAGTCTGAAACCAGAGGACAAAGCAATGCTTCCCTGGTGCTGCTTGCTTTTATGCAATAATGATGTTATGCTATCTGTCAAGCTGGAAAACTCACATTGGCACACAGGACAAGTTGATTATAGTACTACATAATCTGAGTTTAGCAATGCTGTAAACTTTAGAAATATGCAGACTTTGAAAATAAGCAATATATTTGGCTGAAAACTGTGGCAAGGAGGGTAGCACAATAGGCACAGTAGGATTTATGAAATAATGTTATGCAATATGCCATTTATAATGCAGGAAGTTCTGAAGCCAACCATATAAAGTTATATGGTTGGCTTCAGAACTTTCTGCATCTTACATCTTATTCCACTAAAGAAAATTATGTGGAACTATCTGCCTGCCTTTCTGGAAAATGCATAAAGGGTTTTTGATTAAATCTGTTCAGTATAAATCTGCTTTCTTTTGATTCACAGTTATTTGGCTGCTTAGGTATCTGCCTGATCCTGCAGATTGTGTAGAATACTTTGCTCCACTCATGTCCACACAGGGCTGCTGAAGACATTTTATATCTGAGACCAAGCCCTCCTCTCAACTACTGGGATGAAGGGAGCACACAAAGGTTGTTGAAGGATTTGGGAACTTCAGGATAGGAAGGGGGAAAGCCTTTTCTTTATTCCTTTGTCTGCTTCCCCTCTTCTCTGTAAATCATTGAGATGGGACAGGGAGGGGGGAAAGGAGGACAAAAAAATATGAGTCCTTTCCCCCTTCCGTTTCCCATCTCACAATTCTTCCAGGTGTTAAAAACATGGCAATAGCACCCAGAGTTGGAGACAATCACTTTGCACTGCCTCACAGCACCTCTTCCCAACCACTTTAATCTTTGCAGTGGGGTTTATGATATAGGCAAGGTAGTGTCCTCTTTGATAGTGATGTTTTCCCTGCAGAAACAGGTACAGTGAGCTCTCGATGCAAAGAAGCACAGTTCTCCTGTAACTTTAATAACGGTGTAGTTACCATGGTACTGTGGAAGTTATGTGATCTTAAGAGCATAGTCATGCAGGCAATTTAAAGTTAACAATGGTGTATTAATGTTTTCATCCCACACAACTGCTGTTTTGCAGCACATGACTGGTATGCCACCACACTGGTGTAAACATCTTTTACTAACTAGTAGGTGCAGCATAGTGGCAAGAGACTGAGCTGTGAATCTGGAAGGTCCTAGTTTGCACCATCTCTCTTTTGCAATGAACTCATTAAGTGGCATGAAGCAATATAGTGGCTTACAGGGTTGTTGTATAAAATGCAACTAGATAATGCATGCTAAATGCTTTTGAAGACTTGAAAGCGCGCTATAGAAGTGTTAAGTATTACTGCTCCTAAATTACTAATGGCACGAAACTGGAATGTTGGATGAATGTTTACTTGAATGTTGTTCAATAAATCTTCAGTATTGCAAAGGACAGTTTAGCTGTGTAAAGTCTGCATGACCCAATGCTGGTTCTAAACAGAGGTAGCCCCACTGAAATTAAAATGTCACATACAGTGCACTCCTATATATGTCTGCTCAGATCAGAAGTCCCACTTAGTTAAATGGGGCATATTCCCTGGTAAGTGTGCAGTCTTAATATAGTATGATGGGTGTACAAGCATTACAGGATAAGTATATTTTAAAGGTTTGGAAATATGAATTAGTATTATCAACTTTTATTTTTCTATCTTGTACAAGTGCACATACTTTTATGCAAAAGGCTAGGAAGAGGAGGAAGTGTACATGATTAAAAAATAAGGAAGGAATTATAGTTTTAATGTCATGGAAGAAATTGTAAGTTGAATGTGTCTTGCCTGACACTGAAACATCACTATTTCAGTCTGAGACAAGACATAATAAGAATGATTTGCCCCACTTATTGCAACTGTGTTAAGTTGGAGTAGAAAGCTACACTATTATAGTTTGGGTTCTGTCTTTTATAACCTACCGTTTCCTGGCATGACTTAGAAATGTAGTGTGTTTGATATTTTAGTCTATGGAGATCCTTGCAAAATCTTACAGGTTCCTTGTGAAGAGAAAATGTATGTTTTCTGTTCTGTCTTTTCCTCTTGCAACTCTCAATAAAGGTATTGATTTTATCTAATATATTGTTCAGATTTTATTAAAGTCCTTTGCTACATTTTCCAAGGCCAAAATGCTATATATCAATCCCTGTCTGCTTTTGTGACTTCTTTTGTCTTTCTCCCCACTCCCCAATGGGTAAGAAGTAATGTACAGATCAAAGGACTTCTATTGTTTACATAAGGCCTCTTCATGTGCTACAAATGAGGGAATCTTTTGCCCAACGTGGGGCTCAAACTCACAACCCTGAGATTAAGAGTCTTATGCTCTACCAACCGAGATGGCACCTTGGTCTCAGGTGCAACAAACCCTGCTCCGGCCTTTTTGTCACTTGACCCCCCCTTCCCAAAAAACAACCATAAGGTGCCATGCTGCTCACTGCTGCCTGTTCATAGGTTGCTTCCCATTGGAAAGATCCTCTGATGGGGATGGCAAGGGAAAGTTTGGAATCTGGCTCATTCTGTGCATGATAGAGAAGTGTTGTTAGAGGCCAAAAGAATCAGGGTGATTTTGGTTCCCATATATCAGCTGTGTGTAAACAGGAGTGATATTAATGTTAGACCTCATATCGCTCACACTTACTTATAGACAGGCTATGCCACAGAGAGTTGAAGCCTTGGCAATGCATTCAATGATTCAGTTATTTAACAATGTCCCTGCTCAATTCCACACACCCCACGTGACTGATGTATGCTTGCAACACCTCCAACACCTTGGAGTTGATAAATGCCATTTTATGGAAAATTTAAGCTTGAAAATAGTGCTCTGCAAAATGGAAATTTCCTCTCTTGGATTTTCAAAAATTGTGCACCTGGGTTTTATTACTTTATTCCTTATTCCATTATGACCAGTTAACACCTCAGCCTTGAACATGTGACTTAGTTGTATATAGGTGCGTGCTACACAATAAAATCATGGCCCTTGCGGTCATGTCCTACTCACAGGCTTCTCATATGGATTATGTTGGCTGCTGTGAGCTGAGGATGCTGGACTATATCCAGCAGGGTTCCCCTCACATTTTAGAGCAAGGTATCGGATGATGACTGAAGATTATCAGAAGGAAAAAGTTGGTCCTTAGGGCAGTGTTTCCCAACCAGTGTGCCTCCAGATGTTTTGGGACTACAACTCCCATCATCCCTCGCTAGCAATACCAGTGGTCATGGATGATGGGAATTGTAGTCCCAAAACATCTGGAGGCACACTGGTTGGGAAACACTGCCTTAGGGTACCCAGGTAGTGGTTCCAAGACACTTAGAATGAGATATCTGCACTCTTTGTGCAGCCTGATTTTATGGCTTTCACGGAGTCCACTTCCTTCACCTGAAAATCACAGAATTGTAGAGTTGGGGCTCTAACTCACGACCCTGAGATTAAGAGTCTTAAGAAACTCGATTTCCAAGGAGGAGCCGAGAGTCTCGCTAAGCCCCATTAAGACCAGCAAGTTTATGATGGCACAAGGTTTTGTGGGCTGGAGTCCATTTCATCAGCTGCATCGTTGGTCTTCAGGGCAGCCACCAAAGTTTCTTAGCTGTCTTGTGTTTTCAATCCGCCGAGTACAATTGCTCCACAGTCCCCAGGGCAGGGCGAAAACGGAGCGGGTTCCCGGGAAGGAGCGCGCCGCGCAGTGGCGAAAGAAAGGCGCTCCTGAAGCTCAGCCTCACGCCCTACTCCTGGAGTTGCTTCCCGACAAGCTTGTGCGCCTGCGCTCGCCGCCTCCCAGCTTTCGCGTGAGGAGGCGCGCGGCCAATCACCAGCGGCGTCGGCACTCGCGTCAGCCGCTGCGCCGAGGAGAGGGGGAGTTTCCCGGAGAGATTCCATTTGGAACGTTGAGCGTTTGTAAGTTCCATCCGCGGAACGTCGGGGCTCCTCCTTGGGAACCGACGGTCCGCCATGTGGCAGAGCAGCCGCTGTTTGCGGGCGCTGCTGAGGCTGAGGTCTTGGCAAGCTGCCGGAGGAAGAGGAAGCAACGGGTTGCGTGAAGCGGCGGCGGCGGCTCCCCGCGTTCCCTCGCGCGCGGGCTCGTTGGGTTTGCGGAGATTCAGCGCAGCGGGCAGCTCGGAGCTGCGGGATGCAGAGGTAGAGCAAGGCTTGCAAGAAGACGGGGCAGCCGGGCAAGAGCAGCGCATTCGCTCCGGTGCCGGAGAGGCCACGCGTGCGTCTGGTAAGTAGCGCCGAAGCCCCGCTCGAGGCCGCCGTCGCTGCTTGGGTCGGGGCAGGCGGGTGGGCCTTGAACAGCTGTAACCTCCTCGCGCGGTGGTGCAGGGTCAGGAACAATCACAAGTTTCAAGGGGTGGCGGGAAAGTTTAAACTGTGAAACAATAGCATGTCTCTTGCTTACAGCCTAGGGTACTTTTGCCTATAGGCAATGAGGGATCTTGATTGCTTAGTTTCAGTAGTGAACAGTCAACTGCTCTTGTTGGTAACACACAACACATTGAGCTAAATTGTAAATATCATCTTTTGGGGGTTATTCATTATTTGGGTCACCTCACTGATTACCTCAATTAGTCCCTTCAGAATATTAAGCAGTTAAATCTTTCCAGAGATTTCTACATCCCCCCCCCCCAGGATTTGTTATGCAGTTTAAAAGGATGACTTAGCATTGGTCAAAGGCAGATTTGCCTGACTGCTTTTCTCTTCTTCAAATGTGACTCATTTAAAAGTGATATGCAGTAAGAAAAATTGTATTTATGTGGTGTTCCCATGCAGCACTCCCTGTGTTCAGTATCTTGCTTAAACTGGGTCTCGGCCACTGTGTGTGTATTTGTGTGTAGTATGAACACACCGGGGATAAGTGGTCCAGGCAGAAAACATGCTGGCATGCTAACAATGTACGTTTGGATGAATTGACCCAGCTTAGAAGCAGCCTGTGTGTGAGATGCCACTTGTGAAAGTTTCTCTTGCACACTGGTGTCAAGTTTAAAAATTGCCACAGAGTTAGTGCAGAATGGAAATGGGTTGGAGATTATAATCCAGTTTGAGTTTGGCAAACCAAATAATGGAACGGCATATTCCAAAATCCTAGTCCAGAGTTAACAGAGGCACTCTTTGTAAACTGTAGTTTGCAAATAAGGAACTAAACTCAGGAATGCAGGCACCCTTTTCCTTCCTGTAATAGTCTTTCTTTTTTCTTTTCCACAGTTTCATTTTTATCATTCTGTTGCCTCTTTCAGATCATGTCTCTTCAGTATTCAGCATCGACTACATGGTATCGCTTCTGAGACAAGAAAATGCCAAGGACATCTGCGTTATTGAGTTGCCTCCAGAACTGAAATACAGCAATTATTTTATAATTGTCAGCGGGTCATCTCCCAGGCACCTCCATGCCATGGCTCAGTACCTGGTCAAAATGGTAAGTCAACTACTCTGCACTCTTCTTAGTTGGAGAACCTTATTAACAGGGATGGCTGGGTGTGTACAAAGTATACTTGCAAATTTGCCCATTAGGGGGAAAATAGTAGATAATAAAATATAAGGCCCCGAGTATACCAAAGATTTCTAAATTACAAAGGAGATAAATTGGCTTCAACTAAGACTGGGGTTCCAGGAAAAAAGGCGCCCCAACAGGAAATTTGAGGAATACGGGAAAGGCTGGAGGAAAAGGCACGATTTATCCCATAGATGGGGGACCTCTGGCTCACCATGTTGCTGGACTGCAACTCCTTGTCATTTGGCACCATGTTGCTCTCAAATAGTTACTTTTCAGGGCTAGCAGGGGAATGGGACTCTGCTGACCAGGCAAGAGCTTTTTCCACCTGCCTTTCCCCACCCTCCAGCCTTCATAAGGGAGCAGTTTCCAGAGGAGCAGCTGGGAGAGGAAAGGGACTCTATGCTGGCCACCAGGGAAGAGCTTGTTCCACCTGCCTTGACCTATCTTCCAGCCCTCAGAGCTTTCAGAAGGAAGTTGCTACCACGGCCATTATGTGAATGTGTTTTGATGTAGTCTTCTACTCAGTTCAGGTCATGGAAGCGGCAAGCGTGTGTGAATTCAGCAGTGCTTGTTTTGTTTTTGCTTGTTAACGTTAATATTGTTTTGTGGATTATGAGTGTTATAATGCTTTGCAAATTTTACAATATGACTTTTTGTGTGGTTGTGCTGTTTAATCTATTTTTAATGTTTTGTTAATAGTGTTATGTAGAAGGTAGTTGTTTTATTGATTATTTAATGTAATTTATGTTGCAATTGTGATGTTCTACTATGTTATTATTTATTGTATGTAGGCCACTTTGTGACTTGTGAGAGTGAAAAGCAGCACAGAAATATAATGAAATGGCAGAAACCAAATAACCTACAATAAATGATGATGATACATTTATTATTTATACCCTGCCCACCTGGCTGGGTTACCCCAGCCACTCTAGGTGGCTTACAGAATATATAAAAACATAGTAAAACATCAAACATTAAAACAGTTATTAAAACAATTGTGACATAGGTCTCGTTTACTGCCAATGTTGTATGAGGGCGATGTATAGCATACCACACTTGTGAGTGGCTGCAACCATTTAATGGGTTTCATAACTACTGGTCTCTTGCCCATGAACGTGACTTTTTACACTGACTTGTTTTCTGTTTCAGTACAAGCATTTGAGGACAGACTGGGATCCTCATGTTATAATTGAAGGAAAAGATAGTGAAGATTGGATGTGCATAGATTTTGGTAAATCATTTTGTTTCTAGTAATGAAGAGTAAGACCGGAGCTTGAAAGCGTCCTGGGTATAACTACAAACTATCAGAACACATTTGGATAGAAGTGGCTTCTTGCACCCAAACATACAGTGGTGCATGTTCTTGCAACACAGGCATAATTTGTTAACACAGGTATTAATATCCTGCTTTCTAGCTCTAAAGAAGGCGTGTGCCAGTTTGGCGAACTGTTCTGGCTTGGATACGAAGTACTTAAAATTCTGGTTCTGTAGCAGTGAACTACATTGCAGGATTGTTGTATACTACTCTCAACCCAGCTGCCTGTGTGGGGCTGAAAACGTTTCAGCTCGGTGTATTCTGGGCTTTTGTAAAGTACTCAGAGCCTGAGTTGCAGTATTCACTCTTCTACATTTCCTTCCAAGCTGCATTGCTACAGACATGCTACATAAGCATGATACCTTCCCCTGAAGATCAGAAATAAATCGGTTTACTTTAATGAGAATTAAAGCATTTAAATGCCTTTTCAGTAGAAGAAGTCTGTTTCCTGCCCTTATTAAAGGGGGAATGAAAGTGGGTGGCTTGATTCAATCTTAGTTTGGAACTGTAGAGGAAGTTGTGGCAGGCTTCAGGTTCTTAACACTCCCCTGTTCCCATTCCACCAGTCTGTGTGTGTTCATAGACTGAAAGCAGGCCAGTGTTGAGAGCTGGCATGGTCAGGCACCTGCCAAGGGCTCACATGCTTGCAGGGGGGGCATCGACAATAACCTGCTGGATTTGTTCATTACAACCACCACTCAGGTCCATGGGGAGCAGGGATGAGCAAGCTGGGGGAGGAATGCCAACAGCTGCCACTTTTGACAAGAAGTTTCCTCTTAGCTAATGGACTAAACTGCTTTAAATTAAGTAAAATGGCTCTCGAGTTTACATGTAACAGGAAATTGTGATTTAGTCAAGTGGAAGCTTTTATATTGCTCTTCTCGTGTGCAAAAGAGGGCAGGGAAAAGGGAGTGCTAACATCAGTTCATCCCCAGTTACAGCGAGCCTGTGAGATGCTTAGCTGGTGGGTTGATTGGAAGTTTTAGTGGGGGTATGTCCAACTCAAAACACTCTTACCTGTAGGAGAACCGTATAGACCAAATTCACTGTTGCTTACTGCAACTCTTCTCATCCTCACAGGCAATATTGTGATCCATTTCATGTTGCCAGAGACACGCGAAATCTATGAACTGGAAAAGCTGTGGACGCTCCGATCTTACGATGATCAGTTGGCACAGATACTGCCAGAATCCTTGCCTGATGATTTCATAATTGGGCTAACTCCTGAACAGCAGTGATTGGCCTCCCAAGTAGGGGAAAGAACAGGTCTGCATGAAATATACTGCACAGCTGAGACTTGGGTGTCAGTTCTTGGGAGATGCAGCAGGAAGAGAGGACAGAAGCCTCAGTTGGAGACCTTGGTGGCAAACAGAATCATACAGAATACTCCTCAAGTGAATTCGTGGCATATAAAAAAGGAAACTTGGTTTATGTATTGCAAAAAGCATATGTTGTGGGTATAAAGCAGAGGTTGACTTTTGAGAGCCTAGTCATAATTTCTCTCTCTCTCTCCCCCCACCCCCGGAACCTGGGTCTTTCTTACCAGTAGTTGCTGATGAAACAAAAGTTGGTTGCTGTACTACAGTATTGGTGACAGGTGAAAGTCTGTCTGAAAGGTATTTTCGTCATTAACCTGGGCACACTGTTCCATGCTGCCTATTGCTATTGGTCAGGCATAGTCAAACTCAGCCTTCCAGATGTTTTGAGACTACAATTCCCATCATCCCTGACCACTGGTCCTGTTAGCTAGGGATCATGGGAGTTGTAGCCCAAAACATCTGGAGGGCCGCAGGTTGGGGATGCCTGTCCTAGCCAGTATGAGTACAGGCTTTCAGACTAACTTAAGGGCTAGTTTCCTCCCCTGCCATCACTTTAAATGGAAACATGGAAAATTCAAGAAAGCATAAATGCTTCTATATTTTGAATGTAAGCAGTATGTACAATAGATAAAACAAATTAAAGGTAACTTGGAAGAAAACATTCTAGGATAGTGAATTTAAATTCATGATGAGTACAGGCTTGTTTGAAAGAGCGGACAACTGGTTTTGAGCAATAAAACCTTGCTTCATTTCATCTATGGCAGCAAGGAAGAATGGACTGATCTAATGTCACAAAGTTGCTACAAATACAACTTAAGATTCATTGCTTTCTCTGCAGAGAAGGACTAACTTCCAGGCACACTGGTGAAGTCCTCCATTCTGTTTTAGAAAAATGTGGCAAACATTAATTTCATTAAAACTGTCAAAAGAAATGGTTTTCTAACATAGCTATTATTGCACGTAAGTGAAATGACCATCACAAAAAAAGCGCTCATAAGGCAATTGGAACTTTAAAATGGAAGTTGAGTTCTTGACAACTAAGGCTTACACCCAATGTAACCTCTCCTTCCATCTGAGCACTGTGATGGCTATGACTCCCCCCCCCCCTGTATTTGCATTCATAAGTGTATATTGGTCATTTTGGCAATGTGCACCACTGGCATGTAACCCATGGAGGGTTAAGGCAACACTTTGAAGTGGTCCTTAGGTAGCCACCACTGCCCAAGAGTGGGGACCCTTAGACTATAGAGTGGGGACCCTAAAGTGGCATTTGTTACCGAGAAGTGATTTGGGTGGGTGGGTGTCATTCTCCATTCTAGCTTTTTAAAGGATCACTAACTCAAAAACCAGTATGCAGCCATATTGCAATGGTTCTGTCCTCTCATTACTTGTTTGCATGTTTCTGTTCATTAAACATTTGAAATACATCAGTTTAATGCTTTGAAATATTTTACTTTGTCATGAGAGAATGGGCCCTGTTCTCTCTCCCTCCCCCCGATTTCTACCATTGGACTGGGGATTTTGTTTTTCATTTCTACACCACTGCTGCTGCCATGATGATCAGAGCTCTATATGCTAAGAACCAGGCCCAATCAGTGAAAGTTGCCTTGAGACTCTTTCAAATGAAAGTCCTTCCTCTCATGCTGGTGGGCATATCCCTGGGTTCACGTAGGGATCTTCTGAGATTAGAAGCTGTTCAAACCTGATTTCTCAGAGCCATTCTCAGGATTCCCCCGTCTGTAGCGGATGCGGTCATGAGATTAGAGGTGGGTTGGCAAGCCTTCCGATATGTGGCCCTAAAGACAAAACTCTGGCTATGGCTTAAACTTTGTTTTAACCCGGTGGGCATGGCCTCCCTGATACTGAGGGATGACTTCCAATCATCGTGGGGAAAAAGAGACCTTAAACGAAGTGCAGACCTGCGGATTGTCACATCTCTTCCTGGAATCTATGACATTCAGTCAAGCTAAATTTGTGATCTCTCAAAGACTGAGGGACATTGCTAGACAAGAGGACATTGCCCGTGTGAAACCGGGGATATTTTGGGGATCAGATATTCCAGGTTTCACCAGCCCCTTATCTGGCGGAAATCCACTATGTGGAATACCGTAGACTGCTCACAGCCGCTAGGTTAAACGTTCTGGATACGGCGGTTTTGTGGGGAAGATACAGGGGAGTTCCATATGCTCTGAGATTTTGTCCCTGTGCCCTGGGAACGGTTGAGTCAACTGAACATATTCTTTTGACCTGCCCATTTTATGTAGATCTTAGACAAAAACTGATAGCCCCACTCTTATGCCAACTTAACCTAGTAGACAGAGAAAGAAAGGTTTTGTTTTTGCTGAGCAATTTTACTGGTACCACAACCCTCTTGGTGGCCAAATTTTCTTTTTTTGGCCTTTAAATGCCGTAAGGTTAAAATTGACAGTATTGACATCGGTATAAATGTATAATCTACTTCTCATTGTATGTTTTAGTGTAAAGCTTTCTGAGATGTTTAGACGTTTTTTAAATTTTGTATGGATAATGATTGTGCTCTGACTGACAGTCGAATAAACTACTGTATTGAAGAAAGTGAATTGCCACCACTGCTGCTGTTGGCTAAGTGCAAGCTGTCCCTGCATGGGATACTTCACACACTACTTCCAAGGAAGTGCTAGGTGTGCTGTAAATTCTCTTTCAGAGAAATGTAACATTAGGAGAGAGTTAAAAGCCAAGCAAGCATTTGACAGCCTTACTTTATATCTTGTTAATGAAGTGGCATATGGTATGAAACAAGTTTACATTGGGATAGAACTACGTCCATTGTCTTCTAAATGTTGACACACTATTGGTTTATATAATTGCATTCTGATGCTTGACATTTATTTGAACAGTGGCACTTAGCATATAAATTTGTCGTTTTTACTGCCCCACAGCACACTGATGACTGCAGAAACCCTGTGCATGCATGTAAATTTGCAACTGTCTCCACGCGCACCATTATACTGCATCTCAACGGCCATTAAAAATCAGTTCTTTATCATGGGCCACTGGAAGAGGACTCATCCCCATTATCTTACGACTGCTAAGTTTTAAGCTTATATTGAAGAAACAAAATAAAAAATAAAAAAATTCCTTCCAGTAGCACTTAGAGACCAATGGCAGACCAACACGGCTATCTACCTGTAACTGGAACTTATATTGAAGGTCTTTGTAAATGGAGAGTATTGGGTTGATGGGCAGTTTAAACTGCTCTCTTTAAGTCCAAATTCCCTAAGCAAATTTCAGAAGTTTGCAGCTATTCAGTGTTAACCAAGGTAGGCAAGGATGCCATATCACAGACCAACCAGTGCCTTCTCTGTAAGGTTGCAAAATAAGGCTAAGATCTCATTTCAACAACAAATCATTTAACTGCCTTGTTGTGGAAGAAGGGAACACAAAAGCAGTCACATATGTCTGATAATAGGAGTTAAACTCTTTATTCCATTCAGAGGCATCTGGCAAGTGAAGCTGCATTGGGGGCACATTACAGAGGAGAAATGATCAATACTTTTGTGAATACTGAAGTCATTTACAGAATCACTTCCTACCTATTTCCAAGTACTCCAAATTACCAAGTCTCAATTGAAAGTAAAAGACATGATTTTACCATTCTAAAGCCTAGAAATTTAAGAGAAATTACAATATTTAAACCAGCAGGTGTAAATGCAGCACTTATTTTGCAAAATAAAACTGTTATGGAAAACAAGTCAATATTTCCCCAATATTAAGAAAAGGATATTGAATTCAGACAACAAAAATTCACACTATGACCTTCTCTCAATTCTTCAGTAATTGTAAATTCATTGTAAGAAAAGTCTCAAAGATTAGGTTAAGTACTGTCCAAAATAGAAAAGAAACTTTCATTTTTCCCTTCTGCTAAACTACAACAAAGATTTGTGGTTTTTAAACCAATTAGTAAAGAAAAGATCCAGTAAAAAAAAAAGAGAGAGATCATTTTTCAAAAGTTATCTAACCTGTACAACAACGATCTTTGGGAAAACGATCTATTCTATGAAGAAATGCCTCTATTTTAATATCAATCTAAGAGGTAGATCAACAAAATGGTGAAACAAAACTTTTTTTTTGTTTTTGCTAATTGTGCCCCTCAAATCAGTGCAGCGTAGCAGTTCCAATCCTCTCATGCACAGAAACATCACAAACAAAAGGGTCCGAGGTAATAGCAAGGCTCGTGTACACGGGCAGGCGCGTACGCACACAGCAGTCTTTATGCACCATGTGTTGCCACATTGTTAAAACTGAGGTAGACTGAAGTTTATTGTAGAAACTCGAATGCATATTACCACAATCATGATTCAAATTACATTCTGAAATTAAAAATAAATTTGGTAAATTTCCTGCGATCCCTGCCTTTTGATAAGTTTTCTTCTTCCTTTTTTGTGGTCAGTTGCAGAATGTGCATAAAACTTGCTGTTATCTTATTTCATTAGCCAAGCTTGAGGTTGTATTCTTTTTTTATTTTTTAAAAAACCTTCGAAGTGGCTTAGTGTGGCCCTTAGTAGCGGCTGGATATGTAAACTTAGCCTTTCAATACCTTTAAATGAGATCAAACAGCGTTCAATTCCTCCTCCTCCCCCCACCCAATATTATGGTAACTGAAAAACGGTATGGAGCTATCTGCTGGAGGCGCAGAGAATCCACACCTCTAAACTGCTCCAGCAGATGAAGAATCCTACCAAACTGAAGATGAAGCTTGCTCTCTGAAACAGAACTGGCAAAGTACAAATGGGCTGCAAATGTTTAGGTGTAGCGTTAGTAGGTAGGTTGTGATGGTCAAAGGCACAAAGGGTTCATGCATTCAATCAAGTACAAAAAGAAAAAAAACGTCCAGTCTCCAAAAGACCTTCTAAAATTTACCCCCAAGCCCCAGCCTCTTGCCATCACTTCCTTGTTCTGTTCCCAACAAAAGTACCATCACAAACTTTTTCATCCCATCGTAAAAGAAAAAATAATGGCATTGCTGCTATCAGAATGTTGGCATTTGTTTAAGTATCGTTTGAACATTCACTGATTCCCCACCCCAAATGATTGTGTTGACACCCTCAGATATAATCCAAGACTCTATTTTTCCATCTCACTCCTGTCAGCCAGCAGTTAGAAGCAATCTACTATATTTCTTTCCCTTCCCCCGCTCAATAAACTCTGTAGCGCTCCTGACTATTGGCTGATCAAATTTTTCTTTTTTTAAAAAAATAAAATGCTTAAGAACTATTAGCTTTATAAAGTATACAAAATACCAAAAAGGAAAAAAAGGAAAAAAAAGAAGCAAAAAAGGAACAATTTCTTATTTGAGGTATTAAATGCCTGAGGTAGTTTAGTAAAATGCATATTTATCTTTTCATGCCCTGGCCAACACCAATGAACACTTCCCTTAGTTTATACATGGCAGTGTTATGTAAAAATGCAACCAAATGTTTAAAAGAAATGCCACCTGGTTAACATTGGGAGTAACACGTTACCTCGTTGTCAATGCCCTTGTTCTAAACCCCTCCCTCCCTCCCCAAACCCCACCCTCCAATTGTCTTTTCTTCTTTTACAAGTGGACCTAGAAGAGCAATGCCTTTTCTTGTTAAATCAGTGAACTCAAAAGAGAAAGCTTCATTAAACCAAGTTCTAAAATTGCTGGGGAATAGCAAGAACAATAAAAGAAGACTAACAAGTTTATGTTAAACTGTGAGGAATAGAACAAAAGGGAAGTGAAGGGGTCCTTAAGTTTAAAGCTGGGTTTCAAAAGTAAGAAAGCCTAAAGAATACATTCTCAGAGACAGCATGCCAACTGTGGCCTGGTCCTCAAACAAGTGACTGGCTTTGTGAAACATCTGCATATCATTCCAACAGGTGCCCAGAACCTGTCCATTACAGTCTCTCTCTTTGGTCTGGCATCTGTCTCCGAAGGGTCTTTTCCGAAACCTTTATTTCCGTCTCTGCTGTGGCTGTCCACTTTGCGCTGTCTTTTGTTGCTGCTGCTGCCTTCTTACCTGAGCCAGAATTTCCTGAATTTTTCGCTGGGCAAGCTGCAGAGAGTTAACAAAATTCCAACCATCACCTGTCATGTTAGGTTGACTTTCGTACCGCTTGCTTTCTCATCTCTTTCTCCCCGCCCCCCACAATTCTGTTATTCAAATGCATTTGCGACTGTAAATACCTTCAAAATAAAGAAGACTGCAATTATAAATGTGCACAGCAGATAGCACATTTGGTCCCTGAAAAATGCTGCTACAATGATTAAACCATTAAAATGTTCTCTCTCAACAGCAAATTAAATATATCAGTACATATATAAAACCAGCCACATAAAAATCATTAACTTATAAAGAACCAAATGTGTAAAAATAAGTTTTTGCTGCTCACCAAAAGACAGGAAGCGAGGGGACAGGAGAGAATCCCACAATTTAAAATAATCCAGTATCTACTGATAGTTGAACTATTAAAAATATTTCCCCCTTGTTTTCTTCTTGTCAGGACTACAAAGGTAATGGTGACATTTCAATGGGTTCAATGGGAAATTTCATGCTCATTTTTAACTAAATTTCTATTCTCGTCTTTGGAGTATATCACTGAAAAAATGAAAGGTCTCTGTTTATACCTACCTGGCATGCATAGAAATGGCCAGTAATTTTCACAACCACCTGATCATTTTCATCTGGTGTCTGGTCACGAGGAACTACAACTTCGGCACTTGTCAAATTCTGAAGCTCATTTACCTGTGTAAAACAAATTGTACAATCACTGCACTGCTGTACCATGTTTTATAATATAAATTGGTGTTGTTTCTTTTAAAAAAGTAATTGGTTTATTAGTCAACTTTTCGTCAGCTACTTGCCGTTTTGCCTCCTTTACCAATAACTCTACCAGCAGCATAGGACGGCACTTTTATATGAGCTTCAAGTTTCACTTCTTCCTTAGGTCCAAAGAAATTTTCTTCCTTAAGTTTCCCATAGATCCTTCCTTGGGCCTTTAAAATAAAATATATGCCAATCAAATCAGTCTGCCACTAAATTCAGTCCTACATACCAACCCCATGAAGCTACAGAAAAGATCATGTTTCCTTTCTAATTCCATGTTATCAGCAATAGGCATAATGGCAGAAACAAATCTGAAGATTATGTTCAAAAAAATTAAATTACAGTTTTGATACATTCATACAATCATTTTACATTTTGGCACCTGACACAAATGACACCAGGATGAGAATGTACAAGCTTCTGGTGGTGACTAGAAGAGGGTGGAAGTAACTATTAGGAGAAAGAAAAATAAAACCCCTAAACCACACCAGGAGCATTGAATTTGCGGTTATGGAAGCACAGTGCACAGAGACATGGAAGAACTGTTTCTGCGAATGAGCAATTTGAACTGAGGACTGCAACTAACACTACCATGATTTCTCTGATTAGCTGAATTTAAAACCGTCGCCACATAGTTTCTTCTACCTACATTTAAAAATGAGTTAACAGGTATACGCTTTTATGCTTAACATGGAACATCACACACAAGCAACTTACTCAATTAACGAGGCAGAAGGATTTTCACCTCTTGACTATGCATGTTTTGTCTTAAAACTATTAATGAAAGTCAAGATAGCACAAGAGCCAGATAGTTGCTGAACACTTTACCTTGAACTGTGCTTCTGGTGGTCCAGTGATTATCACCATTCTCAGCTTTGCATCTGGTCCTTCAGCAGGTGCAATCTAGAAAAGAAGTGACAGATTAAGAACTTCTTGGATGCCCTCTCTTCACTTACTCAATGAGATGAATAATAGGGTGTTGTTGTTTTTAAATGAAAACCACCACCATCCTGCTATTCCAGTACAAATGCACTGGCAACATTAAGCATGGATATTAGTGTTAATGTTTTCCTAAAAATTGTGAACCCATATATGAGGGTACAAATCCACTGGTGATAGCTTTTAAAAAGGGAAATAATGTGCTCCTGATGTCAGTAAATCTTACTACTCCATTCATGTAATTGTGATTATAAGCCATACCACTTTCCTAGAAAACAGAGCTGGATAAAACTGAGAGGTGAGATCATGGAAAATTTCAGTAGTGCCAGCAGAACTGGGGGGGTGGAGCAGGAAGAGAGAGAGACAGGGAGAATGATGTATGAAGAGGTAAGATCACTCGTCAGATACACTGTATGACACAATCACTGAAAAAATCCTTTGAACATTAATAGAGAAAAATTCTAACCAATAACCTCTTATCCCCACTTCAGAACAGGAAAGGTGAATGCAAGTCCTACCCACATACCCTCTGCTATGTCGGATCAACCATCAAGGCAGACTCAGGATTGTTAATAATAAACTGTATTTATAGCACAATCCTATACTTGCCTATGCAAAAGTAAACACTGATTTCAACATGGCTTACTCCCAGGTAATAAGGGTTGTAGCCTTAATTCTAGAGAGTGGATTTTGCAAACTGTAATCACCTCACAGGCGAACTATACGCTCATCTTATTTTGAACTAAAAACATTTGAAGCAACATGAGAAGCAAAACAATTAAATTGCTTTCATGTTTGTTAACTAAAATCTCATTTTCAGCTCTGTACATTATGGCAAAATAAGCTTCAATTAAAAACATGGCCCAAAGGTCTAAACCATCTTAAAGAACAAAAAGTCAAGCCCACCAAGGTGGCAGGTTTTTTTTTTAACAGCTTATATTTCACCCCTCAAAGAACTTCTAGAAACATGTTTGCAATTATCTTGTCTCTGAAGGAGAGGGTACCATTTTACTGCTTTACAGTCAAAGCAGGGTGTCTACGGTAGATGCAGGAACAAAGCAAACTTGCAGAAACTTGCTGACAGTTATAAAGATTGGGGATATTCAAAGTTGATCAGTTTAATATTACCTTAATAGATGCACCTGCAAAACGAGAAAGTTGTTTGATGTGTTGCCCCTGCTTGCCAATAATGGCACCCACTGCCAAGGCTGGGATGAACAGATGAACAGTCTCAGACTCTGGCTGTTGCTGGAATAGGTAAGTGGGGGAAAAGGTCAGGCAATGAACCATCTGAACGGTAGCAATCAAGCTGTAGTTGCCAACTGAAAGCAAACAGATACGCCTTATTTCCAACCACCATGTGTGGCTGAGTAGCTGTTTTCTAACAACAAAGAAATTCATTCTACTTGAAAGATTAAATCCACCAGATTTCTAAATATGCAACTCTAGATTTTTGTGTTTTAAGAACTACTCACAAGGTTTGGAACAAACATAACGTAGCAAAAAAGTTTGCATTACATGATCAGCTGCAAACTTTAAGGTTACAACCAGATGTCAAGGAATTAAACTACTATCTGACTTTTAGAAGACATCTGAAAGCAGCCCTATATAGGAAAGTTTTTAATGTCTGATATTTTACACTGTTTGATGTTTAAATCTGTTGGAAGCTGCCCAGATTAGCTGGGGCAACCCTGTCAGTAGGGTGGCGTATAAATAATTTTTTATTATTACTACTAATGAAGTCTCTTGCGTGCAGCACCTGGATTCTCTTGGCAGCAATCCCATAACATTAAAAAAGGACTTTAACTTCATTGTTATATATCTGTCTATCTTAGAACTGATTTATAAAGAATAACTGGTTGATTAAGGTATTCTATTTAATACACAATGATTTACAATGTCTAAAATATTGGGTTGACATCTTTCTGTTAATACACAATTCCATTATTACCTCTATTGAAAAGCCATATGTAGTACAAAACAAATTGTTTTTTCAGTCATTTATTGTAAGAGATATCCCTCTGCACTCAGTTACTATGTCCAATACATTCTGAAGTAATCTTATAAAATGAGTTCATTATCTTTACTGAAGTTCAGATTATGCAGACATATTATGCTTCAGCTATATTTAAAAACAGAAAACTAAAGCACACAAAGAAAATCCAGGGAACAAAACCAAACACAAACTTCTTGGTGGTGACAGAACTTAGAACACTAGTGTAGGCTCTGATTCACATATTGAAAGAAGCACAAACAATATTGCAAGTAAACACATATAAAATAATCAGTTATGTTAAGCATAGCTAAAACAATTTCACAATTTGTTAGCTCCAAAGGTTCCTATGGAGGAGTAAAAGCTTTGGATCAAACACCACACGTTTCCCCGTCATATATGTTGCCATATGCATACTTATGCACTAGTAGAAACTCTTTTATGTAGCCTTTGGTCTAAGCTCCTCCAATAGCCAATTCTGATGGTGAGTGCCAATAGGACTGGAGCAAAATCGAGACAACTGCTGGGGGCGGGGGAGAAGAAGAACTTTCACAATAGGCCCAGACCACCCATTAATAGCTCAGCTTGTTTGATAACATGTGATGTTGATTGTCATTGTAAAAGAAAAGCTCCTGAAGAGATTACAGTGCGGACTAGGATGCCTTCCAGGACTTGCATATTTCTAGATGCCTAAGCCACAGTTAATACTTGTTTGCACAACATTTTGAGTGGCAACATGAACACTGTCCTGAAAATCACCCTTCTCTTTTGAGTGACCATTTGTGTCCCCAGGGTTATTTCTGCTGCTGTTAGGGAATGGGTTAAGATTTCTCAGAGGTTTTCAGGATGGTGGTGGCTTTCCTTAAAAATACCTTCTTTCAAATATATATATTTCCCCCTCTATTTTGGCACATTTCTATTTTGTCCCTCATTCCCATGAATGGACAAAATCAGGTATGCTGAAATTATCTGCATAGTTCTAGACAACATCTTTAGATGGCTCCCTCTTCTGCCTCGCTCCAGTTTTCTTCTTTTCTTAAATGTGCCTGTCATCTTTTGGCAAGCTCACTAGAACAGTCTAGCTGGAACCTGCCTCTTATGTCAAAGGCAGAAGTTGTTTTGGGAGTGAGCGCTGAGACTTTGCCTCCTATGGTATGAAATTGGAGACTCCCTTTCCAGCCCAGAGGATAGGCCCTCTTCCCATGCCGGTTGCCGTCCTCCCATCAAAGCGAGTTTAGAAAGGATGTCTTTGGGGAATAAACTTAATCCCCCAATTAGCTTCTCCTCTGTACTGCCAATGATACTAGCAGTTCCATCCCTTTCTGCTACCTCACACCACCATGTAGTGTGCTCTAATGTAACTTTTGAGGTGTTTTAATTATTTCATTGTACACCAACAACAGATGTAGGGAAGAACACAGGGCTTCTCACTGCATCTTTTATCTTCCTTCCTCTATTATAGAATCCATGTTGCTGTTGCATTAACGTTTCAATTAAGTGGCCTAAAAAATAAATAAATATGTTACTCTTATAATGTCTGAATTTTCTTGTTTCTAGTGTATTTTGGATTATGTAAGCTGACGGTTTTAACGGCTATGCCCTAAAAGGCAGCCTATAATCACATGTATGAGATATTTATAAAAATATTAGTATATCGCTGTATCATAAAGCTATATAAAAGTGGTTTACAACAGTAAAAACATAAAACTGTACAGTAAAAGTTAAAACTCAAAAATAAATATCAGTAAACCACGGTGGTAGGATGTACTCTTAACTGCCTGCATAGGCATGACAAAATAGAAAAATTTTCAGCAGGCATTTGAAAGTTGGCACAGAAGGCATCTGCTGAATCTCTATTGGCAGAGTATTTCACAGGACTGGGCTGATGACACTAAAGGCTCAGTTTCTCATTATCAAATGAACCTCACCAAGCTGGGGAAAGACCACTGACACTCCTGCAGATGATCTCAGTGTTCCAGCTGGGATATCAGGGTTCTGGCAATCCCTGAGCTACCCAGGTCCTAAGTTTATCAGAGCTTTGTAAATTAATACAGGAACTTTGAACCTGGCTTGGTAGTAGATGGGCAGCTGTTTTAACAATTGTGTCACATTTTCTTGACCAGAAACTCCCATCAGCAACCTGGTTGTTGCATTCTGCACCAGCTGGAACTTACAAACCAGCCCCACATAGAGTGCATTAAAGTAATCCAGCCTTGAGATTACCAACAGCTGGACTAAAGTGGTCAGGATGGTGGTATGAAGCTGGTAAAAGGCACTCCTAGCCAAAGAGGACACTGAGGCCTCTAGTGATAAAGATGTACCCAGGAGTACCTGAAAGTGATGCACTTGTTCCTTCAGAGGGAATTAAACCTCATTCACAAAGGACAGATTGCCAATTTCCTAAACATGCAAATGTGTCAATGCTGTCCAAAGACTTGGCTAATTCTGTTAATGGTGTTTCAGTTATTCACTTTCCCTTACTGCTCCCTTTTGTGTTGAATTTACACATGACTTAATACACTGCACACTAGAGGGATCATAGGGATGTTGTGCAGTCCTGTATCACTTGCCTTGCTTAATAAGATGTATAGGGAAAGGAATCACATAGATCAACCTCAGGATTCAACACTAATGTCTGATCCATGGGGGACATGGCTGGACATGCCCTTATCATGCAAACATACAAAAGGTGAGTCGCCTACAGATGATGTCTGTTACAATAATTTTCATTCCTTCTTGTTTGTATACTGCTCAATGGAATCTTGGATCAGAGGTACAACCTAGCTCCCTGTTACAATCTAATGATTAAGCCCAATTCTCACTTATAGGTACCAGTGATTCAAAACATGAAGAGCTATAACCAAGTGCCTGCAATAAAGGAAGACATATAATTACCCCAAATGGAGGATATGAAGAGGCAGCAGCAGCTGAAGCAACACCTACTGTGGGAGGTGGTATCCCTGAAGAAGAAGGTGGGAAGAGACCCAAGGCATTCAGATTTAATCCTGGAATTAAATGTGCTTGAAGCTGCAATGATACAGGAGATGATTAGCCACTCCCTCTTAATAATGTGTTCTTGTTCAAATTTCAAAATGTTTTAACTTAGAGACATCCAACTTGGCAAACAACAAGTGTCAAAATCCTGTATAATTTTTTAAATGTTCAACGTGAAGTAGGGCAGATGTCACTATTCTGCTAGAAGCAATTGTACTTTGACTCTATGAACCACTGTGTTAGCCAAAAAAAGAGATTTAAATAAAATGCACCTTATGGTGCTATGGCAGTATTGCAAGTCAGATTAAGCAATCACTGTGAAATGCATGCAGCACAGCCAATAACAAACTCATATTCGTTCAACAAATGTAATGAAACATTTTCCAGAAGCACCCTACAACAGGGACGGGGAAATGGAGGCCCCATACTGTTGGACTCTGACACTCATCAACCCAACCAAATGCAGCGAATGGTCAGGGATGATGGGTTTGATGTGTGTGTACTGAACTAGACTGGTTTTCCATCTGAAGGGACAAACATATGCATCAGTCTCTCTATGAAGCTGATGGCTGGGTATCAGTCTTCCCCTGCATGCTTTCCTCCACTGAAGTAAAAAAGATACAATATATTTATTGAGAGGAAATCAAATAAATGACTAACTTACCCGCCTCCCAACCCCCAAATTAGAAATCAACTTACATTCATAGCAGCTATATCATTTTCATACGACTCCCTGATTTTCTTCATTATTTCTTCCTCAGCCTTGGCACATGTTTCAATACTGCCTTTAACTGTAATGGTCCTTTCTGGATTATAGAGCGTCAAGTCCTGTAATCTACAAAGCAGAAAGCAGTCAACTGCTATGCATGTAATGGTTTGTATTTAAAGCTGAAACAGAAAGTAATTATACATTGAAAACTTCAAAAGTGCACTCTGTGGAATGTGCACAACCTAATTATCCTAGCTACTGAAGCCCCAGAGAGAGGTAGTCCCTGAAACTGTTGCTTGTGGGATCCCATGGCCAAGACTGCCTGCAAGCCAGCCCTCCTTCAGACATCACATAGCTGGTTCTTACCAAACTACTAGTTGTTGGAGCAGGCACAGCCTCCTTCGAGAACCACATTTGGCCAGAGCAACACTCTTGGAGAAGAGCTTAAATAACAGTTAAATGGTTGAAAGGAGGATGATAGTGTGTATTTTTGTTTTGAGGGGGTGGAAACAAAATGGCAGATGCAACAAAATGGTGGTGGAAATGGGCACTAAAATGGCGGGTGGACACCAGGAATAAAAGTATAACACTAGTACACACACATCACAGACAAAGCTGAGGCAGACAGAGGAAGAAAACACAAGTTGAAATGATGGAGGCACAAGATAGAAAGTACGTTGAGAATAACTAGTCTGAGGAGAACATACATGAGGAAACAGCAACCATGACTGAATTCAATGAAGGCAGGAAGCAAATCACAGCATCATAGTAGCATCAACCTACTTCCAAAGCATTTGTTCCTGCCTTGACCATAAGGTGGAGCCCAGCTAGCCAAAGAGAAATAGCAGAGCCAAGAATCCTTCTAGCCCCAGGAGGCGAGGAAGGAGTCCGAGTCTTTGCTAGTTAAAAAAATACCCATATGTATGCTAAATGACAATCACTTCTCAAATCAGTTTACTGTTTAGCGAAGAACACATTGTTGCATATAAGTACATCAAATACACAACGTAATTTGTTGTGATTTGTGTCTTAGTGTTGCACAATGATTTGCATTTTTGTTTAAGATATACCGGTATGTGTTGAATTCAATTTGCTACAGACGAAAAGGACTTCACAGTTCATTTCATTTGTACTGCTACCAGCCATAAACTTGGCAAACAACAACAAAAATCCAACAAAACGTATATAGTTCAGACAGAAATGAAATGTATCTAATTTATAAACATTTGTTAACAATCTTCGACGGCAAGACACGAAGATAAAACTACCTTTCCTGTCCCATAAAGCAAAAGGCTCCAAATCAGATCACCTGGCACCCCATTTTCCCAAGCATATTATCAATTATTAAAACAGAACTGACCCAAGGGATATTTCAACTACAGCAGAACATTACAATAAATTTATAGGATGTGACCTGGTAAACTTTTGGGGGGTATCTCCCATAAAGCAGTGATGGCCAAACTCGGCCCTCCAGCTGTTTTGGGACTACAATTCCCATCATCCCTGACCACAGGGTCCTGTTAGCTAGGGATGATGGGAGTTGTAGTCCCAAAACAGCTGGAGGGGCCAAGTTTGGCCATCACTGCCATAAAGCAAAAGCTTTAAGTTTCCAACAGAGTAGGAAAAACCCTGCCCGAAAAAAGTAAGGCTCAGTAGTTGCTCTTATTTGCTGATGCAATGGTCAAAATGCATTATTGCCTGACCTCCACAGAAGCAGGGCTTTAAAGAAATTACAGCAACCTTTCAAGACACTAGAATGGAGGACTGGAATCACTGAACAGTGCCCCTTCTCTCCAGAGACAAGGCCATGCTGGGGTGAGTTACTCCTCCAACCTCCAACGCTGGAGGCAGAGCTGATCAACCTCTTGCCTATTCTGATGGGGAAGATCCCCTCCCAGTAGCCAACTAGGTGCCATAAAAACTACATAAAAAAATAAAACTATGTCCTATGAAAATGTTTCTTGTATCAACTAGCATCTCCAAAAAGGAAAACACGGGAGAAAAATGTGGAGAAACAGTGGGGATAAAAGAAGTGGTCTCCCCAAAGACTCTTGAGGAAGGCTGGCTTGAGCTCCAGGTGGTACTGCAGTCAAGGAACTAGAACGGCAAACCAAAAGCCCCTAGCAGTCACTGGGAAAGGTTTCACAAGAACAACAAGCTAAGATGAGTGATCAGGCTGCCCTTCTGTCTTCTGAAGGTATTCTGTTCTCTTTTCCAAGGAGGATCCAAGTAAAGGCACCAGATCCAGATCACTCTACAAGCATGCAAAACATGTGAATTGTTCTCCTAAGGACTGGGACAAAAGCAGGAGACACAAAGCTATTGAGAAACACAGAATATCCTACATGAATGACAGGCAGATCTGTCTGGGTGACCAGTTTGTCTATGTAGAAAACACAAAGATCTTGCAGAATTGACAAGAGGCAGGGCTTCCACAGAGATTCTCTGAGCCAAAGTCACTTCAGCCTGGAACAAAACTTTTGAGGATTGAAAGCTTCCAAGAACAATGTGCATATGGCCTGAGAGTGTCACCTGCGAAACTGAAGATACTCCTTATTCATATTTTAGTAGTTGCCTAGTGTCAAGAGAACCAGTCTGTGGAGAAGGATGTTTAGAAGGTCCATGGATAACTTCCAATGGTCAGTAAGATTTCATTGTATAACCTTCTCCCCAGGGGATACTACTATTGCCCCTTTGGGTCTCAACAGATCTGATCCCTATTGGGGCTCTTGTACCATTCCTGTGAATTCCAAGACTCTTAAACACTTTTATTAAGACAGGCCACAAGTGTTGAAACCCTATTTAAACAATGGCCCTGGCCCCAAACTTATTTTGGACTAGATCTGGGGTGGTGGTTCCCAAGTCAGGTCAACCTGATGTCCTATGGATCAGTGCCATGGGGCAGATTGGGGGCGGTGGCGGTTGTGCCTTAATACATAGATATTTTTTATGATAGTGTTTGTAGACAAGGGAACTCAAAGGACGTAACATACGAAATATGTAAAACACGCAAATAAAAATTACTATAAAAACACACACAAAAGGACGTAACATACTGAAGACAACTAGTAAGTAATTTCTATGCACAGCCAAATATATTTACTGGAATTAGCAATGCTTTCAACACAGGGGCACTAGCTTTCAGGAAACCTCACTGGTCATTAAACTAGTTCTGATAAAAACACCATTTAAAGTTGCCAGCTCACCATATGGCTTCCTAGAAAAGGTTTCATCCTATCCTCAGTAAAAAAGTGGATTTGGTTGTGGATTTATGGATCTGTTAATTTGTATTAGCTCTGTGGCTGAAACTTGGGGAGGAAGCTCTTAAAAAGTGATAGCACTTTTAAAAAACTAAGATATACCATTTAACAATAACTGAGTACTTACGGGGATATTGTGATCTTAGTGTCTGTGTCCTGCTCGATTTTCTTCAAATTCCTTCCTTCTTTGCCAATGAGGCGGCCAACAAAATTGTTATGTGCTAGTATCTTCAAGGGAATTTCTTCTGTACTGTAAGCAGTCCAGAGAATTGCATGAGCTCAAGAGTCACATAATTCACTATCAGTAACAAATCAAAAAGTTGAGTCATTCTCCAATGACTCAGGGCTCAGACAGTTAACCATGTAATCAGGAGACTCTTAAACTGTCATGATAAATTCCTCTAAGTCAAGAAAAAACCTGCTTGATTTCCTCAAGTGTAATTAATTGTTCTGCTTAATCCATAGGAATAACTAATGGAAAAGGCTGTTTTACAGAAGGAAAGTTTCTGCCATTTCCATGACCCTTGAGCGGGATTCCTTCACACCTATTAGACGCAGATTCCTTCCATCTCCGGGTAGAAAACAAAGCAGGCTGCATCTGTTACACTTCATGTATTCTCAGTTACTAAAGAAAGCTCAGTATTCTTTTCTACCCAAGAGCCACAGGCATTCTTGGACACCAGTTTGAGGGTGGGGTGAGAGGAAGAGGAGAATGAGTTTGTCAACAGCCGTAACAGCATTTGCTGCTTTAGTTTCAACTTGATACAACAGAGCTTAAGCAAGAACTCAGGTGCATTCCCCTCTTCCAGCTTACAAATGAAGAAAAACAGGCATGAAGTGTGGGAAGAGAGAAGGATGCCCTTCTCCCATAAGTTTCTTTCACAAAGGATATTTGTCTTTCATTTGCTGCATGTTAGGTTTGAATACCATAACAATTACTTCTGCTACTAGTTATCTGGCTTTTCAGACATTATTTACCTAACCTTTGCTAGGTGGCCTGGGAATGGCTCACCATGGAAGCCTGTATGCCTGGTTCAGGAATATCATTCCTTACCATCAAATGTCAGGAATTTATCTGAAAAGTAAGCAACCACCCATCCTCTTACATTTTCTTTTAATTGCACAAAAAGGTGCTGAAAGGTGTAACAAACAAAAACCTCTTGCTTTTCTGTTTCAGAATTGCTCACCAGTTGTCGTCTTCTGCTATTTTATAATTATATTACACATAAACATAGCACAAGGATCAAGACCTGACATTCCTATGGGTTCACTTTTCAGTCCCATTCTTACAAACTGTTAATTATCTACTTCAGACGGACTATTAAAAAACCCAATGACCTCTTAATAAAAGCATTCTTTACTCACAATTTAGTATCTTGTGCTTCCTTCTGCATTATCTCCATGATAATTTTACAAGCGGTTGAGCACCCTTCTGGAGTAGAATGGATCGTAATTGGTTTTTCAGCAGCCCCTGCATTTTCTTTACGATGAATATCAATTCTGCAAAGAAAGAAATAGTAGTAAAAATTGTGCATTCAGTCTTGAGAGAGCAGTCTTGAGTTCTGCTTTGGTAGATAAAATTGCCTATGAACTCGTGGGCCTTGATACAGTTCAGGTTGCATGCAACAGCTGATGGTTCCAGATGCGGATATGCATCCTCATTCATACAAAAAAAAGGGGGGGAGGGAGCATCTATCCTGTTCAGTGGGGCCCAGATGAATATTGTAATACAAAAAAAGAGTGGTCATCCATCATCAGCTGTGCATGCATGCAAAAAACAATTTCTGTACACATTTCTTACAGCATCAGAACAATGGCAACTCTGAAGAAAGTTATTCTATTTAAAGTTTGAGTATCCAGCAAAATTCTATAAAAATGATATTCACTCACCACAATAAAACTGGATAAAGCAACACACTGCTCAAACTGTTAACTTCATGGTCAGTTTGGTCAGTTCCACTAATGTATTATATCAAGGGACTGTCCACATCTTGTTACGCCCTCCTATAAACCACTACCCTGAAGCTCTTCCTCTGTTGCAAGTGACAATACAAGTCAAACTTTGGTCAGTTGTTTGTCATTCATTTCACTACTTGTACCACTGCTCTACTACAAATCCTCCAATTCAGTTGAATGTCTTACTTAGAAGAAGTTCTGAAATAAGCCTAGAGCACCAACATGGCTGTATAAATAAAAGTCTGCACTGAGTTGAAATACAAAGTCTTGATTTCTTTGGATAGAATCCCTGGACTAAGTTTTAATGAGAATCCATTACAGATCCACACTGGCCCAGATCAGACACTGGACCTACCCTACAGGCTTGGCATGCTCCTCCCCTCTTCTCCTGCCTTGTCCTTGAAAATTCCTCCTTCCCTCCTTCAATTCACATTTTAAGTATGGCTCAACATAACAACAATTATCACTAACAGTAGGTTGTCACTAAACCGAAAACTGAAACCAGGATGAGAAAGTGATAATAGCAATTGAGGGTGGAGTAAAATAAAAGGTTTTGCAAAAACAAACACCCAAGCAGTTATATTAAATGATTTTTAAAACGACCTGGTTTAAAAAGATATCTGAATGTAATGCAACGTTTGGCTTGGTCATGTTTGTAACATAACGGCCAGGTGAAGATATAAAAATACTGAGTGGATAACTTGGCTTGGCTTCTGGGAAACATTATCTAGCTGCCACTGGAGAATAATAGAGGGGCAAAACTGGGAGAAGAGAAATAAACTGCAAGCGACTGTAAGTATCCCATAGTCAAACTACATAATATAATCCTGTAGCTCCAAAATCAATGTTTTAAAACAAAAACATTACTACTTTGACAAATGAAGCCACATTTCACTGCATGCCATCAGCTGTAGCTGCCAACAAAATGGCAGTGATTTTCTATAATGTAGTGATATCTCTCCATGGAAAATGGCCAAAGCAAGTAGTACTTGGCTTTCACACACTGGCCCTGACCACCAAATTTAGCAATGCTAACTTGGACGTAAAGGGCAAGAGTACAAGGCAGGCTTCATGTTGCTCATCCCTGTTGCTATATAACATCAATCTTATTTCACATACCGGTACTTCTTTTGACAGTTCTGTTTCACTTTCATTACCCGAGGCCTCAGCATTCATAGCATCAGTATGAAGTATTCCCAATACTGATCTATTTTCTCAAATTTGGTAATATACCGTAAAGCAAAAGTTCACAACAATAGTACTGAGGCATGCCTGGTCAGGACCAGAATCCTTGCTCACATGACCTGCTGAACAAGATCCAACAGAAAAGAGTTCTTCTCTTCCTATATATTACCACACGCCAATTGTTAAACTATTGAACTATTTTATTATCAAAAACTCAGCAACCATGAAATAAAAACACCCTACCGTCTTTCCCCCTTTTTAAGACACCGTCTTATAATTTTTTTCCCTCAAAAAAACACAGGGTGGCTTATTTTCAGGGGGATGTCTTATTTTTATTACGTCAGTATGGTACAGTACAGCCTCCCCCTGCGCGCTGAGCAGGCAGGGCAGAACTCCGCAAGAGACGCGTCGTCCCCCCACGCCTCTCGCTGGTTTGCTGGCTCCCTGTGCACGGGGAACAGGCGGGGCAGGAAGAGGCGTCCCCCCCCCGCACCTCTCCCTGCGCGCTAAGCAGGCGGGGCAGAACTCCGCAAGAGGCGCGTTCCCCCCCCGCCTCTCACTGGTTCGCTGGCTCCCTGCGCACGCAGGAGGGGCTGAGGAGGCGACGGGAACAATGGCGGCACCACGGCTTACTTTTGGGGTACATCTTACTTCTCACAAAGGTAAAAAAACCCTACCATGGCTTACTTTATGACTATGTATTAAAAAAGGGGAAACAGGGTAGAAAGATGTAATGGGACAACTTACTTTGACTGGGTCTGCTTTGTGATGTTCCTTATGGTGGCTCCTTCTTTTCCAATAATGGCTCCTACAAACTGGGTAGGAACCAGCATCCGTAGTGGAACATCAGACTGCGGTTTTTGCCTTGTACCTGCACCAGGTGAACCTTGCCTGGGAGGACCCCTCTGCCCAAATCCACGTCTCCCCTGTGGATGCTGTTGAGGAGGTGGCTGTGCTGCCATTTCATCAGGAATATATGCAACTTTCAGTGAGTAGTTTTCAAGCTGGAATCCGTTCAGTTTTTCTATTGCTCTGTACAGATTTGCAAGGAAGGGAAGATTTTGTAAGTGGGAGCTGGCAGAACAAGAAATCATTATGTTAGGCATTTTCGCTCACAAGTAACAGACCCACACCATAGAGATCATCATAGCCTTCCGTTCATACAGTTTTAAACTGTAAGCTTGTAGGGAGAGCTCTAGTATTTTATTCACCATCATGTAAAACATAATACAGTGGTACCTCGGGTTAAGTACGCTTCAGGTTAAGTACGCTTCAGGTTAAGAACTCCGCTAAGAACAGAAATCATGCTCTGGCGGCGCAGCGGCAGCAGGAGGTCCCATTAGCTAAAGTGGTGCTTCAGGTTAAGAACGAACCTCCAGAACCAATTAAGTACTTAACCCGAGGTACCACTGTAATGCCCTTGAAACAAGCACTTGAACCATTAAATAGTATTTGTTCTTTTCATTATTTATTTAACAATCCTACGATTTCCCATACTGTGAAACAAGGACCTCAAAATATCAGGACACCTGGGGTCAAGTGGCATGGCCTAATTACCAAATTTCACAATCTGCACTATGGTTTACATTGGTTCTGCTAACTTTCACAAGCCTTTAAATACTCGAGAACAATTCCTTTGGGAATCAATTCAGGCATGCTAATGGAAGCCCCCCTCCATCCTGCTTAAATACAGTTCTTTCTCTGTGGTTCCTACAGTTTTCAGCCTCTGCTAAAATCTGTCACATTTATGTGCGTGACAAGTGTGAGTTGCTTTCCCTACAACTGTAAAAAAGGCGTTAGAAGTAAACATACCTGAAAACAACTCCTTTACCATCATATTGTAACTATGGTAAAATTCTGAAGTAGTACTTAACCACCTCAGCAAATGAGTAAAATCCTCTTTGAAACACATGAGTGTGATCTGGTCTTCAGAAGTGAGGTATAGAGATGAAACAGAGGTTTCAGTTAGAAACTGAACTCTGACTTTTATCACACCACACAATCTTTTGTACGTGAGTGAACAACTGACAGCTCAATTTTATACAGCGTTTGGCACACTCATAGGGATGGAAAACTGAATAAGGCTGGGGCTCTAAAATGAGCATCGGATACACATTACCTTGGTGTAGAAAAAGATCCAATCTCAATGTAGGAAAAGGCATGGCCAAATCCTTTCTGGTTAGCTGTACTGAGTTACAGTACTTTAAAGTACAACTGTATGGAGTACTTGAAAGCAAATAGTAACAAGCATCTCTAAAAACACAAATGACCAACAGTGTTAATTTCAGGAAATTAAGGAAAGTTAAGTTTCCATAGCAACTGAGCTGCTCCCGAGTAGCATGCATTATAATAGAATTTTAACATGAACAAATGTAAGTGCTATGATGAAAGATTTAACTGTTTTAACTGTTCTCAAAATTCTTATGTGTGTGGGGGGGGATTGTTTGGTCGTCTTATTTTCCCTATCCCTAAAGGTCAGCAAAGAAGGTGACATTTTAGACAGCGCAATCCTATTCGCGGCCTAGGACCCTTGTACCTAAAGGACCGCCTCTCCTGGTATGCCTTGCTCAATACTGTAGTGGGATTTTTGCCATGGCCTGAAGTGGGCAATGTTGGACTAAGCTTCAGTGCTTCAGAATCAATTCTGTAAGCATGAAGAACCTTGCAAGAAGGGATTGTTGACTGCCTACCACTCTTACATGTATTCTCATGGTCATACAGGAGAAACTCTAGAATGCTTTCCCAACATATAGGAAGGATGATTGTTCAGTGGCAGAGCACATGTTTTGCAGAACATCCCAAATTCAGCCTATGGCATCGCTAGGTAGAAGGGATCAGGTACTATATGATGGGGAAAGTAACAATCTCAAATCCTAGAGAGTTACTGCCAGTCAGAGTCAGTAGCCAGAATGGAACTACGCCGCTAAACAATCTGACCTGGGATAAGGCAGCGTCCTATGTTCCAACAAATATATCACTACTTATGTTTTATTATTAACATACTTTGGAATGTAGAATGGTTTGTTTTTATCTCCTCATGGCCAGAAATGATATTTTCTGCCTTTTGAGACCAGTGCCCCCATAAATGACTTGCTAGTGCTAAGTGGATTGAAATACATGTTTACAGAATTCCAGCAAACTGATGGAAGACAAAGTGCTGCTTATCTATATCAGGGGTTGGCAAGGTTTACCTCGCCTGAGCTGGTTCACTCCAGCGGAGATCCCTCTGTGGGCCAGATCACACGTGTGCCCGCAATTTCCGGTGTCTGCGTAGGTGAGATTTCCATTGCCGCAGAAGCGAGTCCCTGCGCCGCGCTGGTTTAGCGCAGAACGCGGGGACTCACCAAGCGGGCAGCTCGGTTTGAGGGTGGCTTGTGGGCTGGTTAAACCACCCCCGTGGGCCGCTTGTGGCCCATGGGCCTTAGGTTGCTAACCCCTGATCTATATAGATCTGAGTTTCAAATTGAAATCCCTCAGAAAGTTGGTTTCTTTCAATCTGGCTGGTTCTTCTGCAAAGCAGATCGATGAACAACTAAGTGCACGATCCAGCCACAGTTAAGCTCTTTTAAAGACCCATTTATTACAACTGGAAAACTGAATGCATGTTTGACTTCCACTGAAATCAGTGGGATTCAAATACTGGATTTTGTGCTGGAGATTATGTCCAAGGTGGTGGGCTCTCCTTTACTGGAGGTTTTCAAGCAGAGGTTGACCACCTGCCATGTATGGTCTAGTTGAGATTCCTGCACTGCAGGAGGTTGGACTAGATGACCATCGGGGTCCCTTTCAACTCTACAATTCAATGATTCTATTATCACTTTCGCCTGAGGGAATGCACCCTTTGACCTAAAAAATGTTGCTTGCACACACACACACGCCAAAACATATGCCTCAGTAATTTGCCCTTTTAATGTATCAGGATGCACTCACTTTTAAATTAGGCAATAGGGAATGAAGTGATGTCTTGTATATAATAAAAAGCAGTCAGTTACAGATTAGAGTTTTTAGACACAGCAGTGAACAGCACCCTTACTCGCTTTCTCCAGGCAGGGCAAGGAGCCAACCAGACTTGGCAAACTCACTCCCTGCCTCTTTTCCTGCTCACACACACCTGCTGTGGGGCTGCACCTGGTTGCCTAGAGGCAAGTGCTACTTCCCCACAAGCAATCATGTAAATAGCTAATTGCAATATTGCATAAAGGCGCATTAAGCTGTCAGTTGGTTAGCACTGACCAATTTGTAGCATTCAATAAGTGACTTCATGGTATATGATCCAGAACAGATCTCATGGGAGATGGGGTGCTTTTCTCCATGCACACAACTGGTCTCAGTATCGCCTTTGTAACATTCTTACATGAAACTAACAAAACAGTTCTTGAATTCCTTCTCAGTTTCCCAATGGATCTCATTTTAATTCTTTTGTAGTGGTTTAAGTATTTTATAACTCCTGCTTCAGTTTAAAGCTTGCATTCCACAGCAATGCAGCTATACATTTTTCTAGAGGATGTTACACAACAGGTGGGAGGATGGAACAACTGTCAGAAGCAGCTTATTTCAAAGCAACAGCACAGTAAACAAGATATTCAAGACAGTGCACATTTTGAAAGAGACAGACTATTACTGTACATTTTAACTTCTTTTTGTTTTTACGAAGTTCATGTGAAAGTGAGGGGTGGGGAAAGAGAGAATAATTATGCTCACAGGATGCAGAATTCTATCCAAAGTGTCTAAAGAGCATTACCATCCATATGAGAAGGTACACTTATACATGCATTTTCTCTGCATCCAATTTAACATAGCAGATTGGTGGAATATAGAGCAGGAATTTTAAAATTTACTGCTGAGGAGGGGGGGGGGTTGTTATATGGTTCTGTCGGCCAGTCCCAGTCACCAGTCTAGCTGCCACATTCAGGATTAGTTGTAGTTTCTGAGTCACCTTCAAAGGAGCCCATATAGAGTGCATTGCAGTAATCCAAGCAGGAGATAACCAGAGCATGCACCATTCTGGTGAAACAGTGCGCAGGCAGGTAGGAACCAGATGGAACTGGTAGGAACTTGGATACAAATACAGGGCAAAAGACCCAACTTGCCTCGTCACAAATAAAAAGGTGGGTCCACTCTAGTGCTATGATCACTGAGAAGCAGTTCTTAGGGTCTTTGTCAGAGGCATTTCCCTGACTGCTACCGGGTCACTGCATCAAACCAAGCCAGCGATTATTGCGTTTCAAATTTACCCTTGTTCAAAGAACTCTGGATCTGACCATTTATATAGTTCAGTACATTGGATCTAGGCAAGGCTACAACTAAGCTCATCAAATCAAATGGTCATAGCTAGTGAGAATGGGAGTAATAATACTCTGAACATTGATGCTTTCCAGCCATCTCTGGCTATGCAGCTTTGAAGGTGTGAGATGTTCTAGCACTCAATGTTAGGCTAGAAAATTATCTTCAACTGTGACCGGGGTATCTTTTTATCAACTCTCCCTTTTGTTGTGACCTGCTCATGAGTCTCGAGAACTGTACTGTTGCTGCAGAGGCTAGACAATGCACTACAAACCAAAACACATTACACTAGAGCTCAAGCATCTGGGCATACAGTAAATAAAACTGATGTTTTATCCTTATAAAACATTTGATCCTGCATATCTCAGAGACTTCTTCCTCACTTATGTGCCACTGTGACCTTTAAAAGCACTCTCTTGACTTTACTTACAGAGAAGCTATTTAAAAAGCAAGGGCATGTAAATATTGCTCCCAGTGGCTGACTACTACTATGGAATTCGCTTCTGCAGGAGACCTAGCAAATTTTGAACCCTGATCATTTTGCAGAATACTTTAAAATTTTGCTTGAGCTAGCGTTTAAGAGCCAAGGTTAAAGGCAGACCATTTTGGGTGACGGCAGAAGTTTTATATCATAATGTATATTTCATCAGACATGCTGTAAAGCCACTGATAAATGTGAATACCCTCTCCCTGACCCCTCAGAATGAAACAGAATACTATGAATGCTCAGACGACGTAACAAGCTTACATTACATCCAATTCTGAAATCCTCGGATATATTAACTAGAAATTAGGAACAGGCTTAATCCTCCAAAAGGTAAGAAAAATACTGGACTAGAAGACTTGTGTCAAACCAGAGATATAAATTGTATTTTTACATATATGTTGCATGAACTTTTATGACATTTTCCACAAACACCAATTAAGATTTCTTTCAGCTTCAATGGAACTGCCATTCGATCAGACAAGAAGTTACGGCAACTGCATTAGCCCACAATTTTGAATTTTAGTCCATAGAATTGAATCTTATAGTATAATCCTAGCCACGTTTAGTCAGACGTAAGTCTCAGATATAAAATCAAAGTAAATAAACACTTACTGTCTGGCCTGATCCTTATTGCCATATGTTACATTAACTACTGCAGTCTCTGTCTCCGTATTCACTAGAAAAAGAAAGGAAAGGAAAAGGGTTGTAATTTTTTGGGAGGTGGATTTAATTTTATGCTTACGTCCCTAAATTTTTTCTTTAATTGTTTGACTTTAGTTTTACCTTGTTCACAGTTCTCCACTGTTCCATACTGTGCTAACAATCCGTCTAGCACCTGTGAAAAAGGAGCACATTAAAATTAGTTTCTATGGTAGCTGTATGTGAAAACCGCCTGTAAGAAACCCCAAATTATGTTTGCTTTTTACAAAGCTATTGGGTATGGCTTTCCCCCGAACTGTCCTAAAGTTTCTCCATTTTGTGTTCTCTATTTGAACTCCAAGCATAGCTCAAGGACTAGCAACAAAATGAATGCATACAACAAACCTATTGTGAAAACTAGCATTTACAGCAAATCAGTCAGTTCTCCATAGCTATGAATGGGGGGAAAATCTAGACAAGAAGAGAAAATAGAATAAAATACAAACAAACTAGGAACTAGTCTGGTTGGTGTAATGGTAAATTTACAGTTCTCTGCTCTCTAACTCCTTTGCTCCTATATCACAGTCTTCAAATTACTCTTTATTATATAATTTTGGTCCTTATAGTGAAATTGCTAAATTACATTAACAACAATAACTATCATAGTGCGATTAAAACTGAAAATGCTCATTAAACAAAAAGTTGAATCGAAATAAGCAACCCTTGAAATATTTCAAATGCACCTTGTGTGTTCAGTTATTGTATCTACTACTTACTAAAAGTCATCTGGTGTAACAAGTACTTTGCAATCTTTATTTTATAAACATGTTCACTCAGTGAGATGTAATCCCACTAATTTGAATGGATCTTGCATGCTAGTTAATATGCTTATGACTGCATCATAAAGTTATTAACAAGTGAATGATATTATTTAAACATTTTCACTGACATCTGAATAAGAATTTACTTGTGTATGCCTGGAATGTAACCTTTCAAGTCCAACCAACAAACAGCATCTTCGTTAATCATACTCAGACTAAATTCAGCAAGAATTGTAAGAATATTTCGTTAGGTACAATGCCAAAGTACTTGGAAGGACTTTAAAACACATCTCAGATTTTAGCATCACAAAAGCTACTTATACTTTAGCCCTCTTATTTTAAGAGTCAAAAGTCCCCTCTCTTTAAAAAGGAAACTAACCTTTAGAAATACAGCTTTTTGCCCCATAAGCATTAGGCTGCTTTAGGGCTTGCTAGCCTGTTTAAATGTTAATTTTACTTATTTTAATTGTTTTTAACTGTTCGTATTGATAATTTTAATATTTCTTGTAAATTGCTTAGAGGTTTCACTACAATTAAGTGCTATATAGATTTTGCTAAATAAAAATAAATGATTTGGGGGACTAATGGGAAGCATTGTAAAGAACCCAGGATAAAGTAACATGATGCTTTTTGCTTCATTTTTTATATAGAACAAAGGGTGGAAGTGGCAGAAATTATTTAAGGTATTTGATGTGTCTTGGGCATGTCTGTGTGTGACCAACAATTTAGTATGGGGCAATGTATGATAAATTTTTGGTGGCTACATTTGTAAGCAAGTTAAATGTTTTATTCATGATTTGTATAAAAATGCAGTTAATTAAATAGATATATTTACAATAATAGAAATGTTTAGCTGTGGAAAGAATCTTCAAACTTCTATGATTGCATGATGCTATTAATATATGAAATACAGTAATAACACTTTTGAGCTAAAACCTCTATTTGGACATTGGAAGAAAAATACCATAGCTATTTGCTAGCTGACTTGATATAACATTGTTCCCTCTCCCTTAAGTTAAAACAGTATTCTTGTATGAGAGTGTAATACATTGAAGTGTAATTTTCCTCTCTTACTATTAATACTATGTTTGAGACAGCTGAATACTGTTTATATTATTATTGGGGGGTGTCATATGATGTCTTGCTTCTTCAAGACATGTCTTGATTCTTCAAAGATCAGCCACAAATTCAGGATTATAAAGGAAATTCTAGAGGCTGTTGTAATTTTTTTTTTGTGGGGGAATAATATCAAGATAAACTATTGTGCTGTTTATAATGAAAGTTCTGTTCTTTTTTGTTATTGTTCTTTTTAGAAAAGTTTTACACATGTGCACAACACATATAAACATTTCTAAGTAGATACAATGTTATAGAAATGTTTGAGTAAATCATTAGTAGAGATTCTGTTTATTACCGTAATTTTAATCAGCCTTTTGTGTTGATCTGGTTTAGGTGTCTTACATGGTTGAAGGTGTTATTTGTTTTACAGCATGACCAAATAGTTAAGGAGTCCAAAGATCAACATACTGCAATAGTGGAGACTTTATCAGTTTGTTGTGTTGACATACATAAAAATTTGTGTCCATTTCCAAGGATGTGTTAGAAGTAAGTATGTATACATACGGTACATACATACATACATACATACATACAAAAACACAGGTTCCCCTGGTTACCCTCACGGACTGAAAGAAATATGAGAAACCAAGCTTGCATATAAGTATGAGAATTTGCCACCAAATATTTAGCTCACTGTTCACTAGCACACAATAACACCCTTGCTCATGTCGGACAAGTTGGAAAACTGCAAGGCCAAATTACAACACCATCACATGAAAACAAAACAAATAGTAAGCATGCCACCAAGAGAGAACTATGCCACGAAAAACCACCACAACTCAAGCACCAAAACACTGGTACAAAAAGATTCACATTTTAAATCAACATGTATATGAATGCATTAGAAACCCCTTCAGCATTAATTAAAATTAGCTCTTTCTTGCATTCTAGATTCCTTATACACTTGAGTTTCTTTACACACTTTTCATACTATCCAGCTCCTGCTTCCTGCTTGATTTGGACATACCCCCCCCCCACTTTACATTTTATTTCAAACAGCCAAATCCTCTCACTCTACTTTAAGACAAGCCAGTTTTGTATGAACTCCTCATCCGCCTCCCTATCACCACGTGCAGCCGTGTTGGGCAACGAAAACCAATTTTCTAGCCAAGTTGGTAGTGCGATAGCAATCCTGATGAGCAGCTGAAAAGAAAAGTTTGTTTGTATAAATATTTACTCCAGCTAGAAAATAATTCATTCCTTTTTTATGAAGGAACCCCGGCTTTGTCTACATTGGGTCTCCTCCTCTTGTTATAACACAGATGCCTCTTTCTTGCACACAAAAAGCTGCAGTCTTACACTGTGGACTTTCATTCATCAGACTCTAAAAGCCAACTCTTGACTGTGTTATAAACAGTACTATCCTACACCAAAACTCTAGGGGAGTTTATATTTGAAGTGTTTCAATTCAAACCCAATTTTCTCATTCATTCTCATACATATCTATCTATATCTAGATCTATATCAAGAGTTATCACACACATGGAGTGATCTTTCATTCACACAGTTGTTGCTAAGGTGTTATGAGCATGGTTGCCAGCTGAGGAACTTAAAACTATAGCACAGGGTCAACTGCACATGAAAATCAATAAAGGCTTTAAAAACTACAATACAGACTAATATCTAAAAGGAATACCATAAGCAAAAGTATGCTTTCAAGCTACACTGGTGACAATACTTGGAAGATTTTAACAGCTTGTTTTAAAAGGCAAGTCTACACATTTTTACACTGGCAATCTTAAAATTTAATGCTAGACCACAGAACTAAAGTCTAGAAATGGGGGTAATGGAATAAGAACATCCAAATGTACTAAGTGCATATTTGTAATTTAATGGAAAGCTAGTGATGATAGAAAGAGGTAGTTATGTCAGGAAAAACTCTCACATGTAGCAACTTGGTAAGCAAAAATTGAAGTTTGGAAAAATACATTTTACTGAACTAGTAGAATCACAGAATTGCGGAGTTGGAAGGGGCACAGAGGGTCATCTTGTCCAACCCCCTGAAATGCAGGAACCGCAAGACGTGGCTCCTCATCCAATGTGAAACCATCCAATGTGAAACCTACTTAACTTTGCAAATGTGCTAGCAGTTTTATTGCTGCACAGGGAGTATGCTCAACATGAAATGCGTAGCTGGCCCACTAGTTGATATCTGCATCAAACCAGATTCTTCATGCATAGGATAGATAAAAGTTATGATTTACACAGAACTGGTCTTTATACAAAAGGAGATACTGGCTGGAGAAAAGCTGCCTACACAGGATGCCATTACAGTTGTGGCAGCACAATCTTTCAGACTTTTGTTGAAGCTGCACATTTCTTCTTAAGGGAGGGCTAGTATACAGCAGTAGCAGGACTGGAGGTAACACTACAATCCCCCTACCCCTTTTTGACCTTTTAAAGAAAACCAATTTGTTTGAACTACTTTTAATGGATATTGTGTCATTTGTATTGTAATGTATGTTGCAATATGTTTAATGGGAGAAGTCTGGTGAGGTGAACTTTGGTTTATCTGTCACTGAGGGGCCTTAAGTGACAGCTGAGTAGGGGTTGGAAACAGAATTCTCAGAATGCAAAAGAAGGATACTGTAGAAAGTATGCATAGTATCTTGGTGGTTGCGGGCTCATAATTCTTATTGTGACTGGCTGGGGCTAGACTGGGGATTGGGAGGCAGAAAAAATGAATATATGGTTGGGTGCTAGTCAGTCAGGGTCGGTTTGTTTTGGTTGAATGCAGTGAATGCAGAAGATGATGACAACAACCAAGGAGAAGAATTGAGGAAGAAGGAAGAAGACCTGAAAGGAAGACAGAGTGACTAGGCAGCCTAAGACTTACTAGGGTAGCTGAATCACTTGGCATGGATGATGAGAAGATAACCTGTCTATGAAGAGCAGAAGCGAGAGGCAGTATTGAATACTAGGCTCTGGTGTCTGGCAGGAGAGGCAGAGAAATGAGTCCAGGACAGGACAGCAAAACAGACCTACGATTCAATAGGTCAAGTAGGGTTTGAAATAGAGCTCTCAAATGTGTTGGTGGGGCTTAAACGGGGTTCAGTAAATACAAGAGCAGTCTAGCAGAAGAGCTTTCATAATGACTGAGTCCTCTAGCTCTCTTAGTTTAGTAACAGTAGTGCAAAATAAGCTGTTGGCATTTAAAGCGACAGTAACAAGTTATCAATGTGTTTACCTGGGCTCCTTTGGGAGGAAGGGCAGGATAGAAATGTAATAAGTAAGTTAAACAAACAAACCAACCCATTTAAAGAGACAGTACTCTGTTAAAGTACCTACACAAACCTGTGCAATATATAATCCTGTATTAAATAAAACTTTTAATATCTTTGTTAAATATAGTACCTAGACCTGCCGTACTTAGGGGTACAAATGACCAGAAATATTAACAATTACACCTCCAAAATTACAAGCCTCTCTGGCGATAAATCAACAAAGACCTGAAAAGATGGAATAAATCTATCTTTACTCTCTCAGATAAAATAGCCATGATCAAAATGATCATTCTCCCAAAATTAACCTGTTCCAAACCCTTAACTTATTAACTTATTCCAAACCCTTCCAATCTGGATCCAACTCTGTAAATGACAAAAAAACCCTAGTCATTCATTTTCTCATACAAAAAGTCAAAAATAAGCCCGAAATATTTGCACCTCCTCCCCTCAGAAGGGGCTTGGGGAATTCCCAACATAGAACTGTATTATAGCGCTTATCAAGTGTGCCACATACCGGTAATCCCATACATTCTGGAAGATGAGACCAAGCAATAGGTACACTTGGAAATGGACACATTGGACTGCACTCCTACTACTGCATACCCACTCCTCCAACACAAGCTGAGAAAACTCCCCTCAACACTATCCATGCTTAAGGCCTGGAAACAAAAAGTAGGTATTTTGTCACTAACCCATCCCCACTAATCCCCTTGGCTCATCACCAGTTATTCTGTCATGCAGCTCAAACCTTCCACATAGAAACATGGCAAACCAAAGGCCTATACCCATATCAACATAGGAAATGCAGGATAAATTAGGAGACATTCAAGTACCCTGGTTAAAACACCATCAACTACATGCCTTTCTAAATAACCTAGCAGTAAAAGCAGTTGCCACTAGGCCCTTGACCACCTTTGAAAGCCTTCTTTTGTTGGCAGATGGACATAGTAGGGGGATGGTATCTGCAATATACCGCTCCACAACCCCACAAAAATCACCTGACACTATTAAAAAACAATGGGAACATGACAAAGGTCACAAAATAAACTCTACCCAATGTGGTCCAAATCTCCCTTCAAATCTCAGCCAAAAGAAGGAAACTCATTTTGAAACTTAACAATAGCATCTGACAACGAGGAAATTGGCATTACAGTGGAACCTCGTGTTACGTACCGTCCTCCTTGCGAACGCTGCAGGTTATGAGCTCCACTAACCCAGAAGTAGATCCCCTTGTTGCGAACTTTGCCCGGGGATGCGAGCAGAGGTCGCACGGCAGCAGAGCAAGGCGTAACCGGAGGTACCACTGTAATACACCCAGGAACCTTACCAAAATGCTGGAGAGGCTGTACTAATACAGGCACATGCCTCCACATGTGATGGCAACATCCCCGAATCCAACCCTTTTGGACAGCAGTCCTACAAAAAGTATGTAACACAACTAAACACTTATTGGAACCTACCCCAGAATTGACCGTATTAAATATTTTCCAAGACAATAATGCTCACTTGCATCATAAAGACCTTATAACCCACCTACTCTCAGCAGCCAGAAACGTCATAGTTAAGACACTGAAGTGACTTGTCCGGAGTAAGCATGGACCACTGGTACCAAATTGTATGGGAAACAGCCTTGTTAGAAAAGTTAACCAACAAACTAAAACTGACACAAGGACAAAAGAAAGAGGACACATTCACCCCAGTATGGCTCAAATGGACAACAATGATAGCAGGGATCTTCCACCAGCATACAGATCAATATGGTTAACTTGACCCAATATTCCATACCCCCTTCCGCAAACACATACAAATCTCACTACGGTTAATCAAAGGCAATTAAAGGCAAACAAACATGCCCTGCCCCCACTCCAAATCTTCTCTCATCGTCAATATAAACCAGCAAATATACAGAAAGAGAACCTACTGAATTGACACCAACGTGAAAAACCCACTTCCCCTACCTTTAGAAACATTTTGTTTTACATTTTACATTGAACGTACCAAAATACTTTATAATCTGATCAAAAAAAGAGAGAAATTGAAAGTTCTTTGTAGTTCATGAAAATCTTTATTAAAATTATTTTTTTTTAAAAAAAACTTTGGCATTTCTTAAGCATCTTGTTTATGGCATAAGTATAATGAACAGATCTTTTTTTAAAAAATAAATAAATAAATCAGATCTGATTTGTATGTACAACAATCTTCCATGTCCATTTCCCATTCATTCTCAAATGTCATATATCTCTTCTCACACCATTAATTTCAATATCAGGTATTTCACTGCACTTCCATTATCATTACTCAATTGCATCTGGATTTACCCCTTATTCAGGAGTCTTGACATATATACCATCAAACTATTTTCCTTCTACTGCTGTGCGCATTAGGCAGAATGAGAAGTTCAGTATGCTTGGCAACATGTCAGAACTACATAATACTGGGGACTGAGAGGGGGGCTGGCATGGTGCACAGAAAGGAATATGAAAGGGACTGAATAATTGGAAGGAAAGCTTGAATTATAACTAAAGAAGTGGGGAATCGATGGCGAGACTGAAGCACTGAGCACTGTAGTATGATGTGGTAAGTATGAGGCTGATGAAAATTAAGACCAGAAATCTGCTGTTGACTTAATGAAACCTGTCATTCTATTATTATTGTACTTTGTCTGCAGAAACTAAGGGTTTGAGTCAAAGGTTCCCTTCCTTTGGAAGGAAAGCTTTAAAATGTTTGAGTTCTTTATAGATATTACACTAGCTTTGTATGCAATGTATAGCTTTATGCCACAAATATACCTATTACTTTCTAACCTTGTTAAATCATGGTATAAGGCTCGGAGCGTTTGGGAGATACGGGGCATTTTTGGCATGACAGCATAAGTCTGGCAGGCCCTTGATGTGGCCCTCTGGCTAGGTGCAAAATGGCATCTTAAACCTAGATTACAGTCACCACACCAGAATGTCTATTCACCAGGGAGTTGGACCAGATGACCCTTAGGGTCCCTTCCAACACTGCAATTCTATGGTCTCAACTACACTGCTTGACTGTAGCCTGCTCTGTCAACTTGTCCCAGTATGCAAGAAGGAGAAAAATGCACAGTGGAAATAGAAATGGTATTAACTATGAATTAAGGCAGAGGTTTTTAAACTGTGGTTCGTTAGTTCCATTTGGGTGGCCTGTGGAAAGGTTGCAGCAGTGTCAAATATATTTGTACTCAAGCTCTGCCCTTACTTTCCTTGATGTGGTGATGGAGGACTGTGCGCGAGTCATGGCTCAATGGAGAGGTCAGTTGCTGAGTGCCCAGAAATCTCTACTTGGTTGCAATTGGACCCGAGCCAGTAGCAAAACGCACCTGGGGAATTTCGAGCACTGGCTGAGCAAGTTTACCTGTGACTGACTGTACCCCCAACCCCACGCCTACTCCCGTGTGCTACTCTGATAATCTAATCTCTACACTGCATTGGTATTGGTGATCATAGCAGTAGTGTGTCTAAGGCATCATATTTGATAAAGGTACTATCTCTGGAGAACAAACCTAACTATTGTTGGTACAACAACTAATTTAAAAATAAATTCAGGAGCAGACATCAGAATATGTACATAGGATTTCAGAACCCTTCAGACATGCACAAGGAAGAGATCACCTACAATCTCTTATGTTGTTATATATGTTGGAAGCTGCCCATAATGTCTGGGGCAATTCACTCAGATGGGTGGGGTACAATGTTTAAAATATTATTATTATTATTATTATTATTATTATTATTATTATTATTATTATTATTATTATTGGGATACCATACAAAGAAGCTATGAGCAGGGGATTTTAGTGTTCAACATGCATGTGATACAAGCTTATAACCTAGAAACATAAGACAATCTACTAAATTGTGGAGTAACTGCTAGAATGAACTGTTGAAAACAATGGGAGTAAACAATGTTTTGGAGACACTGATCTACACTCCTAAAAGCCAATTCTATGGACATTGTTTTAAGCCCTTATGACAAACCATGCTGTGTACAAACACTCTGTGGAATCCTCAATCCCTTACTCCACAAGGTGAAAATGAAGCTGGAAAGGATAAAGGGACATGACTCATCACAGACTATAAACCTTTGGTGACCTTGATGAAAACAATTTGAACCAAGTACAATTATGATGCCAACATCTTCTAAGAAGAATGATTCAACCCAGTAGCACAGTATGTTCCTGGAAAAAGAGCTCCTCACAGCAGATACTTTGCCACACAATGTAAGTAAACACAAGTTAGAGAAGGAGGTTAAGGCTTACATTTGTGCTGTACATACTTCTCTATTACCATCTGTAAGTCAGTTTCACTAGATCAAAACAACTATTCATGGCGCTCCAGAACTTCACAACTTTTCATACTATATCAGATCAAATACCTTAGCAATGCGTCAGAGATGACTAGAAAGTACTTTCCTGACCATGGACAAGTGAGTGAATTGGAAGGCCTAATAACAAAATGGAAATGTATTTTATATTTGGTTCTTCTGAACAACAATCTACAAGGCAAGAAATTCTAGACCTTATCCACCAAGGGCATCAAGGTTTAACCAAATGTCACAACCAAGTCAAGCAAACCCTATGGCAACCTTGTGTTAGAAATATCAGATACACACATTTAGTAACTGAACATGTTAACCACAGCAAGCAATTGCCCCATCCCTGCCAATTACCACAAAGAACCATAGCAAAGGTGGTTTATTTTCTCTATTTACTTATGAAGTAATTCACATGCTGCCTTTGGGGGCATAACCCACTGAAAACAGCTTACAACACTATAAATACAGTGATCTAAAATAATCCAAATTAACAAAGGCAACATCACTGACAGTTATTAAAATGCCAATTCAAACTAACAAAAGATAGCTCTGCAGAATTTTTTTTAAAGAAAATACTTTTATTTAAAAAAATACTTTTTATACACCATTTTAAAAACCCACAGTGCAGAGATCATGTAGATCTGAGGGAAGAGAGTTCCACAACATGGAAGCCACCACAAAAAAGGCCCCATCTCTCATGCCTGCCAGGCAGCATCATAAGCAGGGCCTCTGAGGCTGATCTCAATGCCCAGGCAGGTTATGATAGGGACTGCAGGCAGTCCTTCAAATAAGTCCTTCTTAGTACAGTACAAGCTGGCTGCCTCAAAATATCTTATTTAAAGAGACAATGTTTTGAATAAACTTGTAGAAAAACCTACAAAATGTGGATCACTACTAAGTAAGATTGAACACCCATGTTTTACACTATGAATTGAATTTGAGATTTAGCTGCTGGTAACCCCAAAAGGGAACATATATGCTTTCTTCTCTCTGTGCATTCAAAATGGTGACTATAGTTAGTGGGCAGTTGGTTCGGGTAGTAGTGTTCACTGTGTTCGGACAGGGTTGTAACCCCCCCCCCCTGCCCCAGCCAAAGGATCAGTTCTGCAGTCTGGGGAATGCTCATAGATCCAGCCTAGAAAGCCAAGAGGTGACAAAGCCTTTTCCAACATAAGCCTGCCTGTTCCAGGAGATCTTGCTCTCTAAGGTGAGGCAGGATGTGATAACAGACAGACCTTGGGTCAGCCTCCTGGTGGCCCAGAAACCAATCAGGATTGGGAGGAGTTTTGTCCAATCAGGAGAGAATAGCGAGCTAAAGTTAGAACCATTAAACGGTCAAATAGGGCTTGTTTGTCAGTTAGTTAGGACTTGGTAAGTGCCTATATAGGGATCTGTTTTGAGCCTTGTTAGGGCTGAATTAGGGATTAGCTAGACAGGGCAACCCAGATTGTATCCCTGAGGGTAAGGTAAAGATCCTACAAGAAGTTGTAAGAATCATTAGTCAATTCAGAGACGGGTTTAAAGTGATAATTTTAAGGATATTTTTAGCTATCTCTGTAAAGAACATGCGTCTGAAACAAAGTGTTGTACCTATTAGAATAATTATTAAGATATAACCCTCATCATCTGTATGTAAATAAAATCCTTACTTTGATTCTCTGGGTGAGGACAAATTCTCCTTTCACATAACTGTCATACCTTGCTACTTGTTATTAAGAAATAATAACAGACCTTTCAAGTGTTCTGACAGAGAGAGTACATTTTAAAAACACTAAAAAATCCAGTCACATTACATCACTCCCATAATTATTGAGGGAAGTTGCCACACAGGTAGTGGCTAAGGAAAGGGCTTTTATAGTTGTGGCACCCCACATACAAATTCTTCCCTGAAGGGTGAGGTGGGGGTTTGCGTTACACCTCTTCCAATATCATTCTTGCATCAAGCAAAGACCTTTTTATTTCCCCAGGCCTTTAAAAATTTTACAAGTTGTTTTAATCCTGTTATTTTATCTGCTGTTTTATTGTTGAGAAATGTTCTGTTAATTCACCGGATTCTTTTCTTTCTTTTATGTTAAAAGTCATCTTGGAAATATTATCCTAAAGAGTGGCATACAAGTTTGTAAGTTAATATAAATATATTCACTAATTTTGGCTTTAAAAATACTGCCAGTTCTTGAGCATCTTCTCTACACCAACCTCTGCTTGATCAGTTGTTTATACAATTCATGTGTGTGTCATCAAATTGCAGCAGTAAGGGGCTCGTTTATATCTAAATATATTAAGGTTAAGAGGCACAAATAAAAACGGACGTTTTTACAATAATCTGTATCCTGTTACCTAGTTATCATAGAGCTTCTGAAATTATGGTGTGCTATGGAACTAACTAGTGGAAGAAGAAAAAGCTAGAGTTTCTATTCATAAAAGTTGCTAAAAGATTAATGTTTATACAGAGAAGGCCCAGATCAGCTTTTGAGACAGAAAATGAATCAGGAAATTGCCATTCGCCTGAAAATGTACTGTAGAACCCTGAAGTTTATCTCCAACTGCCTAACATTAAGGGCAACTGCCTAACATTAAGGGCAGCTGTTAAGAAATATTTGGAAGGTTCTGTTATTCAGTTTTGCAAATTATCCTTCAAAGAACAAAATTGCTCTTGCCAACAATTTGCATGTGTTAGAAGACCAAGAAAAAGGAGTGAGAAAGCAAGGGAGAAGGCGAAAGAGGCAAAAGGTGAAAAACAAAGCACCAATTTATCCTCTTAAAACAGGTTGAAAACAAAGATGAATGCCTACCTCCCACTGCAAGTGTGGCGGGATATTTCTGATTTGAAGTTTTCGACTCCTGGGGATGGAGAGAGAGAGCCTGTTATTTAAACACAAAAAATGTACACTCCATAACATATCTCTGAGAATTACTAGGTCAAAATGAGTTCTCTAGTAAGAAGCAATTATCACAAAATAATTTCATTATATGCCTACAAATAATTATATACCTTATGCTCAACATTAAGAGTCAACTGAAGAGATACTGCTGAAAAAATGCTCCTCTTCACAGTATTTTCTTGGCACATTGAAACATTTCTTAACACATGAAACAGCTTTGCTTCAAGAATATTGTGTCTCTTATCATACTGTTTAAATATGGTGGCATTATTTTTAGACTTATAAAAACTACCCCCAAATTTGAAACTTCACAAAATGGTGCATGAGAGAAAGAAAGAATATGTAAATTCTAAAACCATGGTCAGTTTAATTAGCACTTGAATTCCTAACATTCCATGCTTCTGAAATCTTGACTAGCTGTTGTATTGTCACCTTTGTTTCAAAGATATATTGGCCCTCACTCATCTATCTTGCAATGAAAGCATTTGCTTTGTAATAGTATAAACAAGGCCCAGTGGCATCCGGAATGGAATAACAGCCAAACCTTTTCTCTCTTCGCCTCTCATTCCTTTTCACCTGAACAAGAGTAAATGCACACCCAGAATGCCACATAACCTTGGGATCTTCAGCAATGTGCAGATAAAAAAGGTTCTGTACATCACATGGGAAGTGTACCGGTATGTACTTCCTCAAAGCTAGAAAGGCTATTCATACAAGAACTCAGAGCTTTCTTGAGTTAGACAAAAATATAGAATGCAATAAATATAATCAAGACAACCACCCTATACACGTAATCAGTAATAAGTCCCACTGAGATTAACGAGACTTAATTCTGAACAGACAGACATAGGATTGTACTGTAAATGTTACGTTGGTGTGGTTCACAAAAAGTTAAACCAACTAAGTCATACTAAGAGTAGAGCCACTGAATTCAATGAACTTAAGTTTGTCATATCCACTGACTTAAATGAGTATGACTTAGTTGTCTACAACACATACAAAATAAACTATGGTCAATGTGCATGAGCAATTCACTCTTCCCTCACTCTTGACTATGCCACACAAGAGAAAGGAAACAAGTCAAAGCCTGGTTGCCATGAAATGTTTATCACTCATAACATGTTGACTTTTCATTGTTTCTTTGGAGAGAAACAAACTATGAACCCACAGGACCCACAAGACTCTTGACTTGTTTAGGGTTCACTTGCTTCCCTCTCTGTGTGGCGCAATCAGAAATGTGGTGGAAGCAAAGCTCTCGTGCACATTAAACCAAACTTTGTATTTTAAACTGTGGTTTAATGTTACATAAGAACTGCTCACTCGTCAACTGGATTTAGGTGAAAACAACTAAAATCTTGTGGCACCTTGAAGGCTAAGACATTAATTATGGCCTAAATTTTCATGGATTACACTAATGAAAAGGAATGTAAACCAATGAAAGGTTATATGGTACAATGAATGCTAGTGTTTAAGGTGCATCAGGAAATTGCATTAGGTGAATTGCTATACAGTACATCCAGCCTTTTCAAACTACAACTCCCATCAGCATGGCCAGTAGTCAGGGATGACAGTTGTATCCAACAGCATCTGGAGGCACTCAGTTGGGAAGGCTGCTATAAATGATGAACCTGGAAAAGTTTTATTTTAAAAAAATATTTGATTCTAGTTTGTTATATTGCAGGGTTTCAGTACCGGTAGTAGCTTTCTCTACTACATACAACCCAGCAGCGTAACCAAACAATAACAGAAATTTCTCTTGGGCAAGAATAGCTGAAAGAATAATTTCCTAGCAGATGTGTTAAGTTCTAGATATACTTTGCTTTCAATGCCGATATTTCCTATTCCAAGGTCTATACCCCTTAAATGATATAGCAATAATTCTAAATATAAATTCTAGCAGCCTCACATAAATGAGCATAGGGAAATGCATGCACTACCGCTTGATATAAAGGTAAAGGGACCCCTGACCGTTAGGTCCAGCTGCGGACGACTCTGGGGTTGCGGCGCTCATCTCGCTTTATTGGCCAAGGGAGCCAGCATACAGCTTCCAGGTCATGTGGCCAGCATGACTAAGCAGCTTCTGGCGAACCAGAGCAGCGCACGGAAACGCCGTTTACCTTCCCGCTGGAGCGGTACCTATTTATCTACTTGCACTTTGATATTTATTTATTTAGGATCTGTATAAAGCCGTGATCACATACCGGTAAGTAAAATCAGCGTAAGTTGCAGTACTTCATATGCAGTTGTCAGGTATCAGTAAACTGAAAATGACCATATGTAACTTAAATCCACTGATTTCAAAAAGTCTACACTGTGTATGACTAACACTAGATATTACCCAGTAAGATTAGCTTCTTGCTTACCGGTATGTACCCAAGGTACATAAATCTTAAAAGTAATTTATGGAAGCAACTGTGTACTGAACTTTTAGCGGCTTGAATTATGTCATTACTAAATACTTGAACATAATCAGAATACTAATGCGTTGTTATAATTTTCACACTACTTTAAAGCAGCAGAATTCAATTGAGTCTGTAACCAAGGAGAGTATATACTTTTCAACAGAAAGACTGTAGGATTAACTGAAATGTGCACATGTGAATTAGAATGCATGCCTGGTGCATTTCACCAAAATACTTAGGCTTGAGAACATTTGTCTGATTACAGAATAAGTATTTAGACTGTATGCTGAATATAGCTGAAGGACAATGTCACTCTTCCTGTTAAGTAGCACTTGGGGCTGCAATCCTATGCATGCTTACCTGGAAGTAGAAATGTTAAGATTTCCTGAAACTTGGAAGATGTGAGAAAATAAGGGTTTTTTCTGCCACCCTAGCCCTCTGAGGGGGGAAAACTAATTTGAGGGGGAAATTGAAATATATTCTGTATTTACTGTCATATGAAACCTAAAACTGCTTTTCTACATCATTTATAACTAGGCATGTGCAATAGTACTACCGGTAGTTGGGTTATGAGGTGTATAAAGCTATCTATGCAGGTTTTCTCAAAAGTAAGATGCACTCTGTTTAATTCAGCTTATTATCAGGCAAGTGTGCACAGGACCTCAAAAGTATACATGCCTTGGGTTCGTTATCAGCATAATTGTGAATATATATACTTAATAATGGAGAGTGGCTGCACCCTATGTATTGAAGCACATGTACCTTAGTTTTTTGCTGTCTGAGAAGTAGCAAAAAATAGACACTTAAAAGTAGAAGCCTCTAGATCAAATGGCCACCAACGGAAGACAAGCAGCAATTCACAAGCAAGAACACCCTGTTTGCTCCTTTCATGAAAGCAGTACCCTTTAGGTGCACAAATGCATATTAGGTTGTGTGTGTGTGTGTGTGTGTGTGTGTGTGTGTGTGTGTAGGGACACGGGTGGCACTGTGGTCTAAACCAGAGCCTAGGGCTTGCCGATCAAAAGGTTGGCGGTTCGAATCCCCGCGAAGGGGTGAGCTCCTGTTGTTCGGTCCCTACTCCTGCCCACCTAGCAGTTCGAAAGCACCTCAAAGTGCAAGTAGATAAATAGATATTGCTCCGGCGGGAAGGTAAATGGCATTTCCGTGCACTGCTTTGGTTTCGCCAGAAGCGGCTTAGTCATGCTGGCCACATGACCCGGAAGCTGTCTGTGGACAAACGCTGTCTCCCTTGGCCTATAGAGTGAGATGAGCGTGCAACCCCAGAGTCGCCCGCGACTGGACCTAACGGTCAGTGTGTGTGTGTGTGTGTGTGTGTGTGTGTGCGCGCACACACACACACACACACACACACACCTACAATACATCCCCACTGACGGTGACGCACCTGTCAATCACCTGATGTCATGATGTCACCATGATGTCAGGTGGTCCAATTTCAAAAGCAAAGAATCAGGGCACATTCTAAACGTGCTCTTGATTCTTTTCTTTCTTCCCTTGTAGGCACAGCTTCATACGGCACATTCCAAAGAGCAGTTCTCCTTGCTAAAAAAAAAGATTCCTGCCAAAATTGGGGCTTGCACTTGGGAGCTCCTGATAGGGAACTCCTGAGTGCTGCCAATCCCAGCAATAAGTACCAACCAACTCATCATTGCTGAATGCAAGCCTGCTTTCCAAAGGAATTGCTTTCACTTAAACCCATTCAAGTGGGAGCTTGCATCGTGCATTATTCTTAAAAGGCAATATAATTCCTGCTTGTCAAAGAACAAGCAGGCTCTCATTTTTTTAAAACAACAACAACAACAGCAATCCCCATAAATTTCCAATTTTTCAATTGAAAAGGTTGGAGAAGTCTCAGAAAAAACATGGGGTATTCCTCCCCACTGCTGTTTTTTCCCCTCCTGAGCCTTCACACCTCTTTTTGGTAGCAAGCCCTACAGCACACAGTAGAATTTAGTTCTCAATAAACATACATGTGATTGTGTTGTAAATGTCCTTTCAAAAATAAACACAATATAGCAGTTTTCTTCCACAGCAGTATTTTTAGACGCCAAAATCAAAGCAGCTAGGACAAATTTCACACAGTTATTTTAAGAATTTCCACCCTCTATACTAGCCTTCTAGTTTCAATATTAGGTAGCTAATATTGCACATAAGGTTGAAGGAGGAAGCTAGAAGAGTGATGCTCTCTCCCACTTCCTCTTCCATAACTGCTTTATCAAGGCGCTGACTGGCATCCGAGCAGCTAAATCTGAATGCAGAATGACAGAGGGCAGGAAGAAAATAAGACTGATCTGGTAGACTGGGAAGGGAGCAACAGGGGCAGGGGTGGAGAGACAGGAATGGAGTACCACAGGACGAGAAGGACAGAGTGCCAGAAAGGATGCAAATGCACAATCACATCAGATCTCATAAAATGTATGCTCTTGAAACTGCGTAAGCTTCCCTCCACCCAATCAAATAATAGATTACATCTGTCTCCACTGGCTGAACCATTAAACCACTGATCAGGAACTCAGTACTGTCATGGTGCAAAAACACATCTGAGGCATAGGTCCTCCTAATATCCCAAATGTGTCTGTGAGGCCAGAAAGGTTAGCAGTCTACACCTTTACAGTAAATCTCACTGAACTCAATAGACTAATGGAGTAGACATGTATAGCTGGAGTGCCTAACCTGTGGTTCTCTATGCTGTTGGACTACAGGCACTGGTAATGCTGTCTAGGGATGATGGAAGTCCAAGTCTAACATCATCTGAAGGGCCACAGATTAGCCACCACTGGAGTACAAGACTGCACTGAAAGAGAACTTTCCAGAAACATACAAAACAAAAACTGACATACTGCTGGGCACACGCAAACCATTTTGGATGCTGAATTATGACTAGCACAACATGGCTGAGATCAAAAGAGCTATTTTAGACACATCCAAGGGTTTGGAACATGCCCAGTGCGATTTTTCCCCTTTCAATAAGTAGACCCTTGCCCATAACAACCACTTTTGGTTCAATTTCAAAAGTGTCTTCCTAGGTGGCCTGGTGGCCTGTTTGAAAAACAAACACCACAACCTCCCTTGGGTACATGGAACTATGTTTTTCTTCTGAACCATATTGGCTAAGAGCTAAAATATACCAGCCACACTATAGTAAAACCAAGCAACTGAAAGATGGAATGCAAGATGGAATGCAAGTAGAAAAGTTTGTATCTTCCATCATGAAAATTAGATGTGAAAATGAGGTCAACACATGGAAGGAAAATTGAACAGCAGCATTTCTAAACCTGGTACCCTCCAGATATTTTGAATACTGTTTTCAGTCTGGAGGGAACCAGGTTGAAGAAGGCTGCTTGCACATGACTTGCCAACTTCCCCATGCTTGTAAGGACTCAAGATTATAATAGTGCCGTCCTATGTACAACATGTGTACTTGAAAGTATTGCACAAGGACTTCCAACTGTTCTTCACACTTCTTAGGCTATAAAAACTTACATTCATAATTTGATCATTCCCAAGTGTGACTTAGCAAAAGGATTTAGTAAAGCAGCTACAACTCTTGCGCCAAGTACTTAAATATATCTTTGCATTTTCCTACCAATTTCCATAATGGAATACAACTGAAACAAGTATTTAAAAAATGATAGAAAACTTTACATGGTTTATGGTAAACATTGCAATCTATCAACATTGCATCATCTTCCTTCCATTCTTAATTCTGATTTTCAGCAAAATGGTTCACATCCTATTTTTTCCACCATATATTTGAGAATCTACACGTTAAGAAATACAGATTGCTTTTTCACCAAAGAGCACAAAGCACTACAACAGACAGACAGACAACTCTACTTCAGATCAGGATTTTAAACTATCAATTCAACAGATTTCCTGGGCCTTTATAAGCTATCTCAACCATGGGAGATTTCCCATCTCTTCCCACTGTGACTTACTCCTCTCTTGATATGATGGATCCAAATGCCTCAACTGTCAAGCCCCAACCCTCCTGAGTTGAGAGAAGTGTGAGCATTCTTCCTGACATTATACATGCCAGGTTAAAAGATGGACCTGCAAGTAGCAAGTGCATTAATGAACCCTTACCACTCATCCTTCTCCTGGTTTTAAGGGATGACAGAAGTATCTAGCTCAGAAGGGAAACGCATCAACAGGGGTGCCATTCCATTACTTGGTACACTTACTGGGAATAGACTGAGACTTTGGGGGTGATGACCATGCTCTTCTAGATGCCTAAAAACTGGGCCACAACAGGAATGATGCAAATCTCTAGAAAGGCTGCTAGATGGATCCCTCCTGTGCTTAAAACAATAAAAGTAGCTCTTTCCTCTTGCAGTGGTGGTCATGATTGTGGGAATGTCTGTATTCTTCTGAAGGGGCTAACCTGCTCCTCTTCCAAGACCTATTTCCTCGTTTGCTCTTCTGCTGGTTAAAATCCTTGGATTTCATTTCCTCAGCAATCAATTATTTCACCCATCTCAATACATAAAAACCAGCAAACCTCTTAGCAATAGGCTAAGCGGGTCAAGCAGTTGCTGAATGGGGTAACATATATAAAAATTCCAGGGAACATTCATTTGTCTGATCAACCAGGAACACTGCTATTTATGCTTCACCTTTCCTTTATCTATTACTTTCCCCTGGACTCTAGAAGCTTCGACAGCAGCTTCATAACAGCATACAGAACACAAGCATAGTCAATTAAGTAAATATTTCTATGAACTGGTAACTTTCTGACACTTCCCAATTTGTAGATCATTTAATGAATTTTCATCATTTAATGAAAATTACAAATGCAGCACTCAAGAACTACACATATAGAAGTTTACCATTAAGTTATCAATCACTATACATTCATAATAGACTACATGATTGACGGTAGCTTCAATTCCTGTAGAGCTGGTATACAAAAGATGTCTTGCTGGATCTACGTTAGCAAACAAAAGCAGTATTTTAAGCAATGCTTTAATTATTTTATTTTTCCTTTAAGCTTCCAGTATTAACCAAGAATACGCACCAAATACAAAATCTTCAAAATTAACAATTTCATTTTGAGAGTCATTAAGGTTGTCCTACTATAACTGCCAGATGACAATATTTCAAATCACAGGACCACTCTTTAAAACCAGGTAAGAGGCTACACTTAAAGGATCATATTCAAAACATCATCCATTAGCTTTACCATTACTTATTATTCAGTTTATCTAAATCCACTTGGTACATAAATTATTTCTATTAATGCACTTTTTGCATAATTATTATTTCTTGACAATATCTTATTGATAGGTTTTTACATGTGAGTTCAATTTATATCTATTTAATTATTAGGTTGCAAACAAATGCCAGATACAGAGAGGATGTTTGTGTAAGCATGCACATAAGCAAAGTACTTATATGAGCATGGTACGTATGGAGGATTTTTTCCCCTTCTGGCACCAACTCCTCATGCAATGAAGCGTATGGGAAGCTAGAAAGCTTCCATGTGCATGCAGATAAGTGGCGACAGAATCAAACACTAAAAGTAAAATTTGTTCCATCAATAAAGACATCACAATGTTTGCATCTGTGAGTAAGCATTAATGATTAAGAATTTTAAAATTCCCAGAGTATGGGAAGTAGTTGGGAGATTCAATGAATCAACAGAAAACCATCAGCAACAGCACTATGAGCCAAGACCTGACATTTCAATGTATATTGTTTATAAGTAATTTAAAATTAATGTAAGTATATCAGAAAAAGTGAGTAAATTTTAAAGCATTAATTTTTATCTGTTGTCTCTTGTGAATAATTCATTAAAGTATATCATACACGTCTCCCATTTCTGTTAATGTATTTAAGGCTATGCAATGAAGTGCCCCAAAATAACAACTGCAATATAGCTTGATAATAAATCAAACCGAGACTCCAACTTCCCAAATGACCAGCAACTTCCCGCATTATCCTAGGGCAGCCACAGCAGACAACTGTCATCTTGTACTGACTGGATAGGGGAAATAACCTGAGAAAGCTCAGCAGCTGTTAAGAGCCCCCACATATAGGCTATTATTACAATTTTACAGATGAGGAAGCAGAGCTGAGAGATACTGGCTGGCAACATTAAACCTCCAAGAGAAACCCAAATTCTTTATCTCCCCATGACAACTGATTATCTTGGATACTGAGCCAATATCTGCTGATGGGACAAATTGCCAGTTTCCTCTGAATAAATATTACTTCTCTGAAACACTTGTGAGTGCTTTCAAGTATCATTTATCAGATTCATATACAGTACAGTGGTACCTCGGGTTATGAAATTAATTCGTTCTGGAGGTCCGTTCTTAACCTGAGGCGCGCTTTCACTAGTGGGGCTTCCCACCGCCGGCGCGCGATTTCCGTTCTCATCCTGGGGCAAAGTTCTCAACCCGAGGTACTACTTCCGGGTTAGTGGAGTTTGTAACCTGAAGTGTTTGTAACCCAAGGTACCACTGTATTGAGGGTGATCTGGGCTCTGTGACTCAATACCAACTACAACTCTATTGGACAGACAGCCTAGCTACACTTATCCATTTGGTCTACTGCAATGGGGATGTGGTCTGGAAGCATCATGTGGTTGAAGAGAAGGAGGCAAGATTGCCCACAAGGACTGGCTGATACAGTCATATATTGACAATGCTTTATGTAAAAACTGATTTCCAGTTGTTTCTGCGCCCACTTCAGAGTGTTGGTATTAAACATTTAATTTAGTACCGGCATGCAGTGGATTTAAAGAATCCAGCAAAGCTAGATGTGTCCGAGGTTCTCCATACCAAATTAAGGACTTCATTTCATGGCACTTCAGATCACACCCCTCAAATAAACACAGCACACAAGTATCTGATAAACCTGAAAATAGTGTTAAGTTTACCATACACTGAAAATGCCAGAGGAGAGGGAGGAAGGGAAGAGAAAGGACAAGCTTGTAATCAGAGGTAATGATTTTATCAGAACTCTCCAATCTCAATTCTGCTTAAGCAGAAGGATGCGGAAGTAATCTGTAGTACAACCTAGGGCATGTATGAGGCTATTGAATTGGAACCTACAAAGTTACCACAGCAAATTCCTCCCCCCGTCCTCCATAAACACCCCATAATTTTAAATATCTCTTGCACAAAAAACACTGGACCTATTTCTATATAATTTGAGAGGCTTCTAACTTGTGAGCCACTTCAGATCAACTGGCCACAAAACACTGGGAGAAATCAAATGATTTCTCCTGAAAACTGTAAATGCTTTTCTGGACATTTTATTGCTTTGATTTTTACTTGCAAACCACCCAAAGTGTTTGGTTGCTATATAAATATGGTAAATAAAATGAGTGCAAATAGCACTAGACACTGTACTTTACCAAGTAACAAACCAAAAGGACAGGAAGCAAATACAAAATCAAAAGGGCTTGCAGACACAAAACCTCAAAAAGGATGAATAAATAAGAGCTTTAATTTAAAATCTGGTTATATTTTGCCAATGTGCTTTTTCTGTGATATCAATTCATGACTGACCTGCATTATAGCTAGTAAGTTTACTAGGATCATAAGCTATAAAACAAACAGTACCTAGCTTAATTCCACAAGGTACTGACAACCCCATTTTAAGGCCCATGTAATTGGAAGGAACTGTGCTGACAGATTTGCAGGGGGTGGAGTGGGAAGAAATAGTATTGTTTTACACCAGGAATGTTGTCACAATGTGGGTAATCACTCAGTCAGATAACAGGCTAAATGGGGGGGGGGGGTGATAAACAATTTAAAGACAGAGTAGGAACGATTTTATCCATAAGCAAAATCTAAAAAATATATATTTTTGTCTTACATCTTTATAGTGAAGCTCCCCAAAAATTATTTCAATAACTTTTTATGTCCAGCCCAATTGAACCCTCTTGGGGCCCAATCCTGAAACTGAATGTTATCCATTTTTGGCTTCTTATTTTTTTAACCTATTTTTAGGGAGCTGGATGGAAGAAAGGCACTCAATTTATGGCCAACATGGCTGATAGTCGCAATTTACATTTTGAGAACTTTACACAGCATAAAAACAAGCAACACAGCAAGCGGCAATATCCCCTTTCCAAAATGTTTCATATAAACAGTTATGGAGGGAAAGCGCAAATCTGAACTAAGGACATGAAATGTGTATTCTAACAGAGGTATCGTTTTCTTATTACCCAGGTAAAGATACTAGTGCTGGCTCTATACCTTAAAAATAAGATTAAACTACGTTTTAATGCACATGCAACTGCATTGTCACTATCACCAAAACCTTAGCTTAGCTTGCACTTTGCAATAACTGGAAGGCTGACTGAAATCAAACAGAAGCACATTCCAGAAGCTGTTTTGCCATTTAAAACCATGAAATGCCCAATTTTAAAAAGGTATTATTTGTATGGAGACGCAGTGCAAAAAATTTAAATGGAGCTTTCCTTAAACACATAATTATAACAACTACAAAGATTTGGGGCATGTGAATTACTAGAGTCGTCTGTCGCTTTCTGAAGGATAGAATTTAAATATTTATTTCGTATCTATTATATACAGGAACAACAGTGAAACCTTCAGATAACTTTTTAGAGCTACCTGACAGACAGAATAAATGGCATAGCTAATGAGTTTTGATGGAATAAGAAATGGATAACAATCAATTTATTGAAAAATGGATGTTAACTCAATACCACAGAGAACACCATAATTATTAAAGTTACAATTTTTGGTGTTGGGGATGCGAGGGAGAATAGCAAGAGTTTGGTAAAGCTCTTTCAGAATTGAACACTCTGCCTCAATTGTCATCAAACATAAGGGCCCTGCCAATATTTGATAATTTCTTTACAGGGAAAAGGACACATAAAATGCAAATGGGATAATGACATATTTTCATTAAAATACTGTTTGCCTACTTCTCACTGTGCAAACGCTAGCCTAAATGTGAAGGCTAGGGGTGCTAAATACAGTAGGCATCAGTTGCAAGTATTTCAGCGTTTCCTCTGTGTAGTACTGTTAAGTTCTCCTAGCCCAAAACAGTCAAAGCTATTCTGTTTTGCACACAAATGACAGTGTTACTACAGAGAACCAAGACTGCAGAGCACACCAAGAAACTATGCACCCTGTTTCTCCAGCCAATGGGGGGGGGGCAGACGGGGTGTGTGTGATAGCACAATAGCATTAATGTTCTGATGTTATATTATTCTTTCCACTGCATGCATGTATTCACTGCACTAAAGTTTCCAGCATTAGCCCAATTCCACAGGTGATCCCCAGTTGCCTACTGCTGAAAGACACACACGTATCAATCTTTCATCAATCCCTTAGTCAATTTATTTCTTGTAATACAGTACATACCATATTCACCTCCTTAACATTAGCGCAAATTAAAAAGGTTTCTCAACCACTGATTCTTATTCTGGAAAAAGTGGTTTATTTACTATATATACAACTTGGGGAGTAATACATAAAGAGAAGCCAAACAAAGAAATGGAAGAAGACAAGCTACAGACAACTGGTTTAAGTGAGGCTTTGCCTCTTGGTGTTGCAGGCATCCATCTGCCTCAAGAGACAATGGAGTGTGCCTCCAGGGGTAGTCAAACTATTGACTTAGCAGCACTGAAGTTACCTTCCTGGGACACAAGCCTGGGCAGTGTGTATGGAAGTCCTGGGGTGCCCAGACAACAACAACACCCCTCAGCCTCGCTGATGTGGTCCAAAGGAAAGCAGAGCTTGGCTGCAGGAGTTGCCGGAAGGAGGTGTGCAAGGTGCCATCCAACCATCTTAGGGACTCAACTGCAGATTTGAGTAGGAATTACTTCTTAGTCTTTTCTTCCCCCAAAGAGATCCCACAAGGCAGCAGAGGTTTTAGATGGGCTACCTTCCCAGCCGTGTTAGAAACTCAGATATATATGCTAGATGTCAAATGGTTCCTTAAACCAGGGTTAGTGTCACCAAAACGGAATGTCTGGTTGCCAGCGTGGGGCCAGATGGCTTGAAAATCTTATTTTTCAACATGACTTTTTGGTTCCTGAAATTTGTTCTGATGGTGCAGATAAAATACCACAAATAGAATTCAACAGGATGTGTTGTTAGTGTGTGAAAACAGGAAAGATCCAAGAATCCCCAGGCATGCAACTCTAGATGGTGAAGACCTCAGATGCCGTCCTTGCACAAGTGCATCTTCACTTGGTCAAAAGTGGTTGATGGCCAGGTGCAAAATGCATCTGGCGCCATGTGCAGAAACCACCTTCTTGACCGTTGGACCCACTATTTGCCTTTTCTGCTCAATCCACCAGAGCCTAACTCACTGAGGGATTGAGACCCATCACCTGGTTTAAGCAAGTCAGATGAAGCAGTTTTCCGGGGTGTGGCTGCTGTTGCATTCTGACAGCATCTAAATGCAACAGATTCTGGAGTCCTAAGACAACAGATAGGGTGGGCAGCTTTAAGGCTTGCGAGAGGTACCGGTACTTCCTTTTTCCACTAACTAGAGCTGTGAAGTGTGGCTCAGGAAGGCAGACACAGAATTGTGACACAAGGTGCTCTGAGAACATGCTCAGGCTGAGAATTCAAGCTTCCGAGATTTCAGCAGCCCACTAGGCTGCGCACACAGTATACCTTTAAAGCACAAACAATTCTGTGCACTGTAGCTTACCCCTTACAAAGTTAAAATTCCCAGCAGCCCTTACAAACTCCAGTATCCAGAATTCTTTGTGAGGGAAATATGCTTCAAATGTGCCTTAAAGGTATAGTGTTTATACAACCAAAGCAGTAAAAAAAAAAATTAGTTATTGTTGCTATGGTTAAACCACTGGGAACTGGAAGCCCATTCCAAGTTGCAACCAGTAGATCCCAAACTATCTTTTGTGCTGCAATGAACTACACCAGTTCAAATTTTGCGGGGGTGGGGGGTGGGGTGTTACTGCTCTCTCATGTTCAAAACTTCCCACAAGTGAAAACACCTTTGCACCACTGGGGGAAAAAAAGATCTATCCTGCTCATTCCCTGCAGTTGCTAGTTTTCTGACTGCAAAGTGATTTCTATTATATAGACAAAGGTTTTAAAAATGTGACTTCCCCTTCATTATCCAGTGTGACTTTTCCACTTTGTTGGACTACATATGCACCACAAACTTGGAACTGCTTAATATCAACTTAGCAGTACATAATTTAAAAAGCACAAACACAGAAAAGACACCAAATCAGCTATTATCCTAAAAAGCTCTTTAGACAGTTTCCAGAAGCTTTGATCAAGAAAAGGGCATACAGTCAACAAAAAGCCATTTTGCAGATTTGTTCTTAACAGTACTCAACCTTGTAATTTTAAAAAGCTTGCTAAAAATTCTTATCCATGAGACAATACACTTCTACTTTCAGTGTAGACAAGCTCTACACTGCTTCCAGGATAGAAAAGTTCTAGGCACATCCACAAGCAATTAAACCAGCATGCACTGATGAGGTTTTTAATCTCACACATCTCAAAAAAAAGTGAGATTTCACTTTACCAAATCCCAGTTCAAAGGCATTTGTGTATTCACAGGATAAAACTAGGCAGATGCCCTCACTACATTGCATTACACACCTGCCAATTTTTTTTAATTGCAGCAAGCCTACCCAAGCACAGTTTAACTGATTTTATCTATTTTATAATTATGTATATATATATTTAAAAAGTTTGTGAATTTTAACTGTTTTATCTACAATTTTATTATGTATATCATTTAGAAAGCTATTTGATTAAGCAGTTAATACATTTTTCCAAGCAAATAAAAAAAATAACCACACACAGATACTCAAAGATACACACTTTTGCCTAGCAGGCATACACACAGTGTAAAAACAAGAATATTAAAGCACACGTTTAGATAAATTTTGTAGTTTCCCTGAAATTCTTACATATAGATAAGTGCTTTCATGTGTGAAGCAAGACATGAATATGCTACACACAGTGTAAAAACAAGAATATTAAAGCACACGTTTAGATAAATTTTGTAGTTTCCCTGAAATTCTTACATATAGACAAGTGCTTTCATGTGTGAAGCAAGACATGAATATGCTACATCTAAGCCAAAATTAATGACATCTTCTATATAAACTAAACATTTCAAAATATTACTTATGTAAAGTAAATGCCATTTCAGACACATCTGACAGGCAAGAACTGAGCTCCATTAACAGACTCATCTTTTAGATTTCTAGAATTAAAGGGCTCTAACGTAAAGTATTTAAAACTTTTATTTAAAAGATGCAGGAAAATAATAACATTTGTATGGTTTATAAAAGGAACACCAGAAAGCTTCTCTAAAAACATATTGTAAATTTTCTCTACACAATTTAAACTAGCTTTTTTGTGACTTTCTTCTACTCCTGACTATTTATAGAAGGACTATTTATAGAATCATCTACATTTGATGATTGTGTACTACAAAAGGATGATAAAACTCAAAGTGCACCGACAGAGTAAAAGCACAAACTACAAGCAGCAAATCATTCTTTCTCTGAGCGTACCCTGTGTCTGCACACAGCCAGAGAAAGAGTAACACCTTATTCAGGATTAAATGAATCACGTTTCATTTGACCGAGGAGGGAAACAAATTATATGGACAAGGAGTAATAATCAAAAGCATTCACTAACAGTAACACAGGCTCTCCAGACTCTTTAAAGAGGAATTCTTGATGAAGTGTTCAAGCAAAATGTAAATGCACAGGTATAATACTTAGAAAATGTTCACATGGAGCTTCCAGTGTTTTTTTGTGCTGATTAGACCTCCAAGTACTGAAGAACATCTGTCCAGTTCCAATAAGGTTTAGCACTTGCATTTCCAAAAACTTCACATTAGGAATCTCAAATGAACCATCCCACTGAGACAATGTTAGTTTACTCAGCCAGCACAGAAATATTAATCACCAAAATAGCCCTTGTGCCTGTGGTTTCTTTTCTTTCTTTTTCTAATAGATATAGGAAAATGTGTCCATTGCCATTCACAGTCAACACGGGACTAAGCACTTTGGCAACCACTCTTAATATACAAACTGTACATGATGAGCTACCAGTAGTAACCGGTAAATGCAGACATTTGACTAGAGCAACTTTGGTACTTGTTACTTCTCCATTAAAGAGAGACGTGCATACCGGTAGGTCCAAGAGTCAGTACACATTCAAAGTAGTCAATGTATTGATTAAATAAATGAAGAACAGTCGTACCTTGGTTTTCAAACAGCTTAGTTCCCGAATGTTTTGGCTCCCGAATGTCGCAAATCCGGAAGTGCCTGTTCTGGTTTGCGAACTATTTTTGGAAGCCGAACATCTGACGGGGCTTCTGATTGGCTGCAGGAGCTTCCTGCAGCCAACCAGAAGCCGTGATTTGGTTTTCAAACGTTTTGGAAGTCGAACAGACTTCCAGAATGGATTTCGTTCGACTTCCAAGGTACAACTGTATCTTCTAAAGAAAACAGCCAGTTCAGTCAACTGTTCTGCAAGCACTTTACTTTTTACTTGTAGCAACCTGAACCTTTGGGTTCCATTTAAATGATTGTAATCCAAGTTAGCAGAGTAAATATCGGAAATCCTGAAGTCGGTCCACAATATCTAGAGAAGCCACACTCAATTATCAACTTTTGCTTTGCAGCATTCTGATTTACTTTTTAAAAAACAGGACGACAAATACCATAGACTCTATTCACCACATTACAACAATCAACATGGAGGATGAGTATATAACTAAATGTAACACAGATCAAAAGTAAGATTCTTCTGGGTACTATTCAACTCCGCACCCAGAGGTACAGGTAGCATTAATTAAGATTCCTTTGTCTGGGAAGCATTTGTAATTTCATTTATTATACTTTTCCCAGGTATTCCTTTTTCGGTTGGGAAGAAACCGAATCACACATGGAATTCTACGTTCAACCATCACATCCTTATACTACAGAAGTGGCGTGTTACATACATACATACATACATACATACAGGACACTAACAGGCATAGGAGGAGGGTAGCAGATTGCTCCTGTTCGTGCACATTCACGTACCCAAAAAGCCACGGAAATCAAAGGCTATGGAATCCAGGCTGAAGGGAAGGAAGGCCTTCGTGTCTGAGGCAAAAGAGATGCAGCCTTGAAGACTATGCACCTCATCAAACCTACCACCTCGCCACATACAGACTCCTTTAAATGACCAGAGTGAACCTCTTCTTCAACTTCAGGAATCTCACAAGGTAAAATGAAATTGGCCCCATGAAATGGGCACCTCCCAAGGTGCCAAAGAATATCTTTAAAGTCGTGAGGGACCATTCCATCTCAAAACGTAAAAGATGTTGGGGAGGTATGCTGGCTTCAGGAACTGACACATCACAAAATTTGCTTCCCTTGGAGTTGGGTTTAATAGGGAGGTTGCAAGAGGGGAAAGGGAATGAGAACTGATCTTCCCTTTCATTAACTATGCCACTGTTTTGGGTGTTTTGAGATCGTCAGCATGCTTTGCTATGTTCATTTCCAAGACAAACTCCTGATGACTTTGAGGCTTAGTCAGGGAGTGAGAGAGCTCACATATACAACATTCAGCCAACAAAGGCATTGCCGGGACTGAATGCCCACTACTCTGACTCCTTTGCTCAACCAGAGGAGAACCTGAGCTGTCTATTGAGCAGGGCAGTGTGGGAAAATGGGATGGTAAAAGGACAAAAGCAATTTCATCCTCTTTGTCTTGACCTTCTTCTCCCCTTCAATAACGTTTTGTCACAGGTACTTAAAAGCTTCAACTCCTTACCCAGCAATTCCTAACAAGTTAATTTACAATTTTTCACTGCTACACCACACTGTACCGCTTATTTTACTCAGCCTTCTATCTACTATGCCCCTGAGATCTGATTCCCAAGTAATCACAACCTAATTAGACCCTTTCTCCCCTATCAAAAAATAAAAAGCACACTTCTTCCATAAGGCTTTTGTAACCATTTTATCCCCTGTGTCTGTTTTTATACAGTTATTTATATAATTTTCTTGTTTGGCGCCTGTATGTTTTGTTACATAAACCAATTTGGAAAACTTCTTTTGGAAAAGATATTTTAACAAATAAATTTAAGTAATAATTATCTACAAGTATTAACTATAGGGCCTGAGGGCCCCCTCAGAATATGTTGTAGAATGTTCATCTGTGTTAATTCAGCTGGTGAAATACAGCATTGCACAGTGGCTGCCATGTCTGTGCTGTCTCCCTCAGACCTGGCAGGAACAGAGTGTGCCCAGTTCGTGGGCAGCCACAGCATGCCGGCATTTATTCCTAGCAAGGAAGCCTAGTACAGCAACATATACAACCAAAGACTGCGTCAGTCCCTCCCCTGCCATCTGACTTTATAGCCACAAAGTAGAAAAGAAGCTACAAGAGCAAGTAGTTAGCAGCTGCACATCCCTTGCACCCTCCGTTTCTGCTGGCTTTAAGGGGAGAAAGGCACTGGTGATCACCTCCTGAATTATAACTTGCAAAGCGCAGTCAAATAGTTCAGGAATGTCACATTTCAGTTCTTTAAGGAATTAATGAAATAATATTCATTCTGAACAAAATATACCGGTAATTGCATTTTCTACTACTCAGAAAAAAGCATCCTATTTTAACCCAGACATCTAATTAAGTCTGGATTTAGGTTTTACAAACACTATTTTTAGAAGAATAACAACAGCAAGTAAGAGGAGAGATTTATTTATTTGAATTTATAAAATTTATACCCTGCCCTTCCACTCAAAGGAGCCAGGGGCAGATTCACGTTATATGAATACAAACTTAGGCTTGCTTCGTTGATCAGGAAAAAGCACGAATGGGATACAAATTAATAAGAGCAACAAGGTTCAGAAGTGTTATTTCCTAAACTAATATACAAAGGGCTTACACTGGAAGGAAACAATTTACCGTAAATGCTAATTGTGTGTTACTAACCAAGTTTTAAAGAACAGCCAACATTACTATGTATTGGGATGGTTTAGAAATGGACAATCCTGCTTCATTATAAGGTGTTAGATGTGGTTCCCCATGATTATTCTTTTAGTCATACTATCTTACTGGAGCATCCTCAAGCTTATATACTAAATATTGCTGAAAAGACATTTTCCAACAGCACCATACCTTACATTCCATTTTGGAAGGGTCAGTTTTTGTATCACACCGTAGAAATTAACAAGAGCTGTCAGAAGAGTTTCAGTTGCTTACATTTAAAAAGGTCCAAATAGCCATATACTTTCTATGGATGTTTAGTATAATTTATATTAAACGTTACTTAGAACTCTGACCAATACAGTAAGATTATCATGCTGCCACAGACATTAAAGGTTTTTTTCTTTGATATAAAGGATTGCAAACTGTAAATTCACACTTTATAAAAGATTTGTACTTTCTCCATACCGGGGGCAAGAGTCCTGTGGCTATCCAGATGATGATGTACTACAACTCCCATCATTCCCGATTACTGACCATGTGGGCTGGGTTGTTGAGAGTCCAACAACATTTGGAGGGTCGTAAATTCCCCATCCCATTTTAGGACACGTCATTTTAACAGATCTTTGAGGTATCCACATTTTTTAAATAACTAATGTAGAAACAAACTGTTTTATTCTGACAGGCTTTTGGTATATGTGGCAGATAATATTTTTACATTTGTTTTAAAACTGTTCTTCTTGTCTACTTTGTTGTTTTATATTGTTCTTTTTATATTTTTAAAAATGTTGTTAGCCCACCAAAAGGGAAGGATATACATGTTTTGATGAACAAATATTTGGAAACTAGAAAGTTGAATGTTGTAACCTGCCTGCTTGAAGTGACTCTAAACAAAACTTGGTATGTTTTACAAAGACCAGTTTTGTATAGGATAGGAAGGCAGATGTAGAAATGAAGCATAAGAAGCAAATAATGCAAATAATGCATGGAAGACATGAAGAGGAACATAGACCACAACATCTGCTCAATGTAATAGCTACCTAAGCTCCCACCTCACCCCAAATCATCACTGGATCCTCAGCCTTCTTCCTTGCCTAAATACTTTCAGGACCATATTATCTGAAGGCTGAGCTGTTTTTTCTTTTAAAATTTGCTGATTGCATAGATTCTATATTGCACTTGGCACGGTATTCACAATGAATAAAAGAAATCCTGATTACAACACAGCCAAACCTTATGTTGTGGTTCAGTTTCTGAAAACCAAACCATCACTCCCATGTGGTTAGGGAAACATGAAATTTTGTTTTGAAACCAACAGGGAAAAACAAAATTGATACAAAAATGGGTTGGCATCCAACCTTGAAGCAGAAACAGTACTATAATATGGATTCTAGTTTTAGTGAATGTATGTCAGAAATACGAAATCTGTAAGGATTTAACAAGACCCAAACTCATCAAGTACTGACTCAATATGCAGCCCCCAGCTGGCCAGTATCAGATCCCCACCCACCTCTCTGCCAAGCTAAACCATCCATCACACAACAAATGACATCAGTGCTATTTGAATAATCAGTTTACAGTATGTATACTGCCCCACCAAGATAACAGCTGCTCTTGTGGCAAGCTAGGGAGTATCTAAAGGGCTTGTACACAAGTTTTCCAATATGCATGTACTATCTTGTTTTGCATAATTTTTTCCCAAACATTTGTGGTAGCTGATGATCACAGCTAAGAATACTCCACATTCTTTTTGTAACACATGACTAGCAGCCCGCATTGTTACAATGCCATTTCCAAGTTTTGAATGAAGTGATCCAAGCTTCCCTAAAGTATCTAGAGGTTTGCTATGATCCATGAGGTTATGAATGCAAAATTTTTACATTCCTTTCATATTCCCTTGAGGTTTCCATAGTAAGTTAGAAATCAGTTTCTGGCTAGAGCATATTATAAACAGTTCTTTCTCTGCTCTCAACTAAAATCTAGACCATTCCCTCTATCCCAACTCAATCACAATATAGCCTATTTGCCTGTCTCAACGACAATTCTAGAACACCACAGTCCTAAACAGCCTTTCACAGCAGGTATAAAGGTTGCTTTTGCGAGTGTGGGTGTGTCCTCTTTCAATCTAAAAGTCCAAACTGCTGGAATGCAACTGCTGAGCCTTAAAACTCCCTTTAAATAACAAACCAGGCTAGCTTTACAGAGACTGGCCTTTCAAATTTAATTTAGTTTTGTAAGAGCTCCTGACACTATTATGAGAGGATATGGATTAACCAAATCCCCGTGTCTACCCCTAGTGCACAATCTCACCAAAATGAATGAATGGAGAATATCTACAACTACACAGCATGAACTATATATTCTATAGAAGTAGATCTATAACTAAATAGATGAGAACGTTCATATCAGCAGTGCTCAATGATAAAGATTAATATACTACTGTGCACGGCATTGAACTTTTTGAAAAATATCAATACATTTTAATAAATATATTTTACGGGACTTCACCATATTCTGTATCAAACTACTTCTTAATTCTAACTGAAGCATTTAGCCAACCAAAAGTCCCTGACTCACTGGTAATAACTGCATGCACCCTCTGTTTAAAACAAAAAAGGGAGGGAGGAAGAGAGTTTAAGAAATGAAAGAGTGAAGAAGTAATTTAACCTAGGGTTCCAAAACAGCAAATTCCTAGATACACCTTATTATGTACAGATCAATTGATCTGGAAGTCTTACATGAACTCAGAAAAACATATGTAAATAACATTATTTCTTCATCTTGTTTTGGTAGATTATGACAGTAATTTATCTGTACACTACACAAGATAGCTCCATGGCACAGAAAGTCCATTCCTTAGATACAAAGTGGAAGAATGGCACACTTTTGAAATGTTGGCTATAAAACACAAACACAGAGATTATACAGTCCAATGCATGATTCAGTATGGGAATTATTCCCAAACATAACTAGAATTGCAGCCTATGTTTTAAATTAGGTTCCATATCAAAGATGCTTAAGTCCACAAAGCACATGTGTCTGTATATTTCATTAAAGATTTGTATCTCCATTATATAAAATTCTATTAAGGATGAAAATATAGCAAAAATCTTAAAGAAAATTTTGTGCACCACAAAACTACTTTAAACAAATTTTTACATATTTCTTCGAAGCTACTTGTAGCATTCATTGCACATCATTTTTAAATGCACACCAAAAAGTAGGAGGGAAGGAAGAAAAAAGTAAGAATTCATCAGGAAGTGAATATTTTAAAATCACATTTTCATTACTACACCACAGCAACAAGACAACATAATTAAAATTCACTATTACAAGTATTTCTGGAGTGCAGTAAGATTTTCATTTACACATACAACCATTACACTTTACTACCTTACATTATACTATACTGAAAATACTTACAAAATGGCTAGGGTACACAAAAGAATTGATCCTTTAAGTAAACAGATACATATTACTAGTAAAAAGTTGAATTACCCCATTTTCAATGCAGACATAGTGTGTGTAAACCAAACAAGTACTGAGCATACCAGAATGCATGCCAATAGATACAATATGCCTCTATACATTAACTGAAGTTGCTTCCTAATTGTATTAGTTCACAAATCTCTTCTGGCTCCAACGTAAATTTTCATACAATGTTCAATAAGCCTAGCATATCTTAATTCCCCAAAGCAAATGATAACAATCAGCAGCTAACACTTCCAAACAACTATTTTAGAGGCCTAAAAATGCCTGTCTCTTTAAGAAAAGCTTTTTCATCTGGTTTGTATTCTTGCCTAGGTACAGATTAAGATTTTAAAGAAGCATCTGCTAAATGTGAGATACCAGCACAATAAAAATTGCTTCATAATCTATGCATTTATGAAGGCAGATTTAACTGCTCCAGGAAAGTTTTTGATTTAGATTCAAGCAACCTTTGTATGTACCTGGCCCACAGAAGCTGTATTACTCAGTGTAAAGTATTCTTTTCACAAAAGACAGAAAAAGTTAACTATGTATCAACTGTACCTTGCATTAAAAAAATAAATAAAAGAAGGCTCCCATATTGCCATACAGAAATATCTGGTGATAAAGAAATACCTCAGCTTGCAGTGCAATCTTAATCATGTCTACTCAATGGGGCTTACTCCAAGGTAAGTGGGGTTAGGACTACAGACTCAAATAAAACTTTCTCTACATAAATATAATATAAACTTCAACAAAAACACGAGATGGGCAAGATGTTTGTAGTTTGTCTATTTCACAGTTCAACACATTGATTCTTAATGCTCCACTACTTCCTAACTACAATATGAAATTGTTCAAATGTTTTACTCTTGACCATCTATGACAGTTCAACTTTCTTTTACACACAGCTACCTGACAGCATTCATCATTAATATAAGAACAACATTACTGAATATCACAAATTAATGAGTGATTTAATATCACAAAGTAATAACCGGTAACTTGCTTCCAGTTTCTTCTGAACGATGAATATTTCCATTCACAATGGGGGGGGGGGGATAAAAGAAAATAAATTACGTACCTTTGTCTTTTGGGAACTGAATGTTCAACCTCTATGAGTTTACCATGCAGTTCAGCTTTACCTACAAACAGTAATACAAGTGATTTTAGAATTAATTGTGTGCTCTCCCACCCCTACTCCAGATATGAATTTGTGCTGATGTAAAACAGCAAAGGAAACACAAATACAACATGTTAGAGTTTGCTCACCAAAAGTTACAGGGCAGCAAAATGATAATAGCCACACGCCAAGTTCAGAGGAGCCAGTTCCGAGAGAAATGGTTGAAAATGTATTCAGGGCAACTCTCAAGTAGGAAGCTATTCTCTTTTAACCTCTACTATCCTCTAGTGTGATACGTTAAAACTCAGTTGTACATACACACATATGCATATATGTACGCCTCCCCTGATGAGATTAACAGGCCTCTAAGAACTTGTCACGAGGAAACAGGAACTGGTGGTTTGAGTGAAAAAGGAGTGTGTTCCCCACGCGTTTTTCCCTGGAAATGCACCCGTTTAGGCTCTTTTCATACGCCCCCTCCTACCACGACCCGCTGGGCCAAAGTCGCCCCCCCTCGCCCCCCATGGAGTACCGGTAGAGCAAAAATAATCCCGCCCAACCAAACAACCCTCCCTCGTTCAGCCCGCCAAGCTGCCTTTCGCACACACAAACAAAAACAGGATGTAGAAGAGAAGCTAAGAAAAACTGACATGCGGGGCGCGAGAGCCCAAAGCGAAAGCGAAATAAATGACCCCGGCCCCAAGGTGCAAGGCGCGCGCGTGAGGCGGGCCTCCAGGCCTCGACCTCTCCCAAGCGCGCCGTGGGGAGCGGGAAAACGGGGGGCCTTTTCGTGACTTTCCGTTTACACGTCCAAAGTTTGGCGTCTCGTGTTAACACGCTGAGGCTTTGAGCAAGCCGGGAGATTGCGCGCCCTCGCTCAGAGAGAGCCGAGCGAGGGCACCGAAGTGGGGGGGGGGGAAGGCTGGCGCCGCGGACCGAGGGCGTTTGCCCTTGGCGGGGTGTGGTGAGACCCCCCCCCTCTTCTCCCCCGCCACCTGCCCTCCGGCATCTCCCGCCAGAGCGCGGGGAGGCCGAGGGTTTTCGCGCGCGCGCGCGTGTGTGTGAGGTGCTCTTGTGGCGAACGGGGACTGGTGGTTGCTGGCTGGGCCCTGACATGCGTCTGAGGCGAGCGAACGGGAGCGTGCCCGCGCGCGCGGGGAACGGGCGGTGTTTGTTGCGCGCCTCGCTTCCCCCCCCCCCCGCAAACGCAGCTCTCTTTAAACCTCGCGCGTGCACACCCCTCCGCCAATTTTTTTTAAGATTATATACTCATTCTAGGAATGCGCAGCGGCCTTGTGAACTCAATATTCCCGCTCCCCATTTGGAAAGAGGGGAGGGGTGAGGGTTTTTTTTTAAAGCCAACAGTTTGTGCTTCTAAGAGTTGCAAGTGGGGGTGGGGGTGGGGGAGAAGAGAGCAGAAGGCCGGCCCAGCAGCAGCAGCCTTAGCCTCCCCCACCCCTCGTTCAAGGCCCCAGATTATAATACCGCCGAAGCCCTCCGAAATGAATTCAGTCCAACCCAGCGCGGCGACGCCTGGCCGAGCAACTCCCCTCGGCTACAACCGGGGCATCCTTGCACGGCCGGTCATTTCGATTTAAAGCTTTGCGGGCAGCCGAGCGGCCCCCGAGGGTGGGGTGGTGGGAGTAATAGCTCGGGGTCTGAGCAAGAGAAGGGGCAGGATGGCGCCCAGGAAGAAAGAGGGATGGATAGTGGGGACCCAAAAGCGGAGACGCCGGTGGGAGGAAGAGGAGGAAAAGGAGAAGGACCCACCTGAAAGTGCCTCGATGGCCTTCATAGCCCAGTTCTCATCGGGGCAGTCCACGAACGCGTATCCCGTCTTCACAAGAAACTGGCCGGTGAAAGGGATCTTGGACTCTTTGAAGAGACTTTCTAGCTCCAGAGGGCTCACGTTTTCGCCCAGGTTCCCGATGTACAGCTTGTTCATCTTCTCGTTTTAATTAAAAAAATAGAGCTCTGCTTAATAATAGTAATGTTTTTGTAAAAAAAAAAAAAAAAACCAGGACGACAACGACGACGCCACCACCACGCACCGTCTTGTAACAATAATGCAAAATATATATATAAACGCCCCCTCAAACGATCCAGGGAGTAAAATAAAAATGCCAAGGGGCTTTAAAAACACACACAACTGCAGCTTGTATCCGTCCGTCAGTCCCCCACCCACCCCTCTCTCTCCCTCTTTCACTCCCTCCCTCTCTCTCACACACACCAGTTTAAAAAAAAAAAAGGAAAAGGAAAGAAGCCCGTGACCAAATCCGAATACTGAAGGTTCACAACGTTATCCGAACCGATAGTGGAAATCACGACGCTTTTGGAACTAGGATGGCGGTTTAAAAAAAGAAAAGATAGGAAAGGGAGGAGAGATGGGGGGCAGAGAAACTACTTTTTTTGTCTTGCCCCCAAGCCCCTTTGGCAGCAGCAGGCGGAGTATGAAAATGTTACATACAATACGTGAATGTAGGCACCGCCCCTCCCAAAAAGGGAGGAAGAGAAGGGGGGGAACAGAGTGGGAGGAGGGGAGGGGAGGAGAAAGAGAGAGAGAGAGAGAGAAATCACTTGAATATTCCGGCTTTTTGAATGAGCCACGTGTTCAAACTACAAATCAACTTCTCACGTGAGGAATCCCAACGCCTCAATTAGATAGCTGCAGGTTTTAAGCTCACACACGCACACACACACAAAGGAGGAGGAGAAGCGAAGTTGGCTTTGGCTGTCCAGGACAAGTTTTTAAGACTGGGAGGTTGGATGGGCGCGGAGCCCGGACCGCGTGGTCTCTCTCCCCTCCCCCTGTTTACTACTTTCTGCGGCGGCGTTTGGTTGCTCCACACGCGCACAAACACATATCAAAAGCTTCGCTTCCGACGTTCAAAAAATAAAAAATCCTTCGTGGGGAGGAAGAGGGGGCAAAGGAGCAACCTCATACAGCAAGGGCTGCGGGAACTATCTCTACGTTTTGCAACGCAATCGGAAAGGGTGGGTTGGTTAAAGGCGGGGGGGCGAGATAGAACAAGGAAGGAGGCCAAATGCAGCCTTAAAGGGCCACTCGTTGCCTTTCCTCGCGCAAAGTGCCACCGCTTAGCGCGGGGTGCCAACTGCAGCTCGTGGGGGAGGGGGAGGGGAACCGGCGAGCTCAATTGGGGAAGGGGACCTCCCTTCCCCCCACAACGCTTTCCTCGTCGGGGCGACCCATGTGCGCCACTGCCACTTTTTTGTCTGCGATTTCGTGTTTGGTGGCGCTGCCTGCGCCCTCGCTCGCCATTGGCTGCGCGCCAGAGAAAAAGCGAGGGGTCTCGCCGAGGGCGGGAGGGAGGGAGAAGCGAGGGTCTCCTTGAAACAGCTCCCACCCCCCTACCCACCCCCACCCGCTTTTCCTTCCTGCATAGTAATGCTTCTGGCGGTTTTGATGAGCGTTGGCTGCAGCGGTTCTGCGCTCAAACGTTATGAATCTGAGAGGACAAAGGGGGTGGAGGCCAGTTGGAGGGTGATTAAAAAGTGGGAGTGCGCAGGGGCAGAGAAGAGCGTGCTACTCCGGACACATCCTTCTCCCCCTCCCCTCCCCACCCCACCCCACCTCCACCCCAAGCTGTTTCCTTCCCCTTTTTTCTTTTAAACCGAGTTAATGGTGGTTTTTCTAGCTCAGAAAAAAAAAATGGGGATGATTGGACAACATAGCCCTCGGATTACCATAGCACACAGAGAAATCCACCCACCTACCCCCATTCTCCCCTCCCCCTCCCCCCTTGGTTCAAGGAACCATTCATAATTTTCAACATTTGTAAAGCACAATGGTGGGTTTGTGGGGGGAGGGGTCAGAGTGTGAGGAGCCTTGTTCCAGAGCAAACAAAATGTTGCCTGAAGATGAAGAAAAGGATACGGAAATGAAAGCCAACACTGTTTTAATATATAGGAATCCAGTAGGTTTTGTTTAAGAATTCACTTCAGTAAAAGGGTTCATTTATGCTGCATAGATTGGGGAGGGAGGAATTGGGTCATAATGGGTATAGTAAACAGTTAAGTACTTTTATTAGTTATATAGTGACAATCACATTCACTATATTTTTGTGAGAAAATAGGGGTGGGTTGTTGTTGTTTTTGCTATAACTTACTAACTCCAGTCCTAAAACTATTAAGTAAGCAAAAGTAATTTTAATCTGCAAAAGTATCATTAATGAATGCCTTTGTTAGAGCTGTGCTTTTGTCAGGCAAAAGTGATCAAATGTTTTGGTATGTATGCTTTGCAAATGGAAAACAGGATAGTACTTCAAAGAGAATTACAAGATGCAGAAATGTAGAGTATTTTAAACCATGTAAAAGTTGTAACTAGCCCCTGTAACTAATTGTTATAGCGAAGCAACATTTTTCATGAACAGGTATTATTTCATAAATTTATTTAGACAAAATGGATTAGACTTTGTTATAGAACAAAATTCTAATTTAGAACAAAAGTTCTAATTTATGGAAACCTATTTTAATTTAGATCATTGTTCAGAAATATAACCTTTCTTCATTCAGTGTTGAAGTGTATAATTTCGTACAATTGTTTCTGAGCCTTTGATAGAATACTTGTGAATAAAAAAGGTGGAAGTCTCTGAATATGGGTTTTTCTAGAATTCATTTTACCAATAATTAAGTTGGGAGTTTTGGTCTGCAATTACTTTGCAAAAATTGCATTTATGTTTCTTTGAATATGAGGTCCGAACACAGCTTACTATAAATGTATAATTGTTTGCTTGACTTAAACATTCTTCTATTTTACATTCACAAGTTAAAAATAACTAAATTAAACTGAAATGTAAGAAAGCTTATTCAAAGATATAAGTTGCATTGTGTTCCACTGAATTGGTTCCACAGAGCTCAACAAAATTTACTACACTGGAACAATCATGTTTTGAATGTGCCACTTTTCTAAAAAAATCAGATTGTTCCATAAATTTTTTCTTTGAAATAATTGAATTCATTTTTGTAAAAGAGAAGCAGGCCAAGAACTGGCTAGTTTTATAAATTTAAAATCCTGATAGTATATAAAAAGCATTTCAGATGTTAAGATAAAATTAAGAGCCCAATCTGTAAGCAAATTATTTCAGCTTGACTTGCAAAAATTAAACTAAGTAAACAGTAAACTAATGTTTTCTTAACTACAAGTTAATTTGTTTCAATTTATTTGATAAATACTGTATACATTTAATGCTGAAAATGCAGTGGTCTAGTTTTATAGTATTTCAAAATACTTCCAAGACTATAATGTATTAGTTTGGTTGATTTTGGGAGCTTTCTGGTAATAAACTGTGTTCATTTAACTTTACTTGGGAATAAAATAAAAACATCCAAAGATTTCTATTGTATTAACTGGTAAAATGTTTTCTATCAGAACAGACTGAAGAGGTTAATATTGTAAGTAGCATGAATAGTTAATAGGTCTTGCTGAAGGTCTTTGGTTTCTATTTTTTTTTTTTTAAAGGGTCAGAAACCAAAAATAGCTTAAACATTCTTGGATGACCAAACCAATTTGATTAAATATAAATTGATTTTTGTTGTTGCAGTAGCCTAAATGAGGAATTTATCTTCTAATTAAGGCTGCAATGCTATACAGTATTCAGTTGGTACTAAGCCCCCTGAATTCCATGGGACTTACTCCTGAGTAGACCAGCATGGGGTCACATGGCAAGTGGCCAATGGGTTTCAAAAAGTTGTTTATCGCTGAGCAGAAGTGTAATATTGGAAGTAGAAATACTGGAAAGGGTTTTGAAAGGCTATCTATGAAAGCCAAGACTAAGCTGTCAGTAGTTCAATTAAAACATGATAAAAACACTAAATAATGGTACATTTGCTATAGAAAAAGCAAGCCTGTGTGTTTGTCTACTCTGTTTTGAAGTCCCGGGCCTGATCTAATGAACTATGACCTATTTTTTTGCTGTTGGGTTTCCCTGGATTCTCTGCAAGCAATATGGAGAACATTCACCCTGCTTTTAGGAATACAGCAGAGCTGCCTATAACTTGTTTTGGGGGGTGGTGGAGGGAGAGCGCGTGTGTCTAGAAAGCTCCTGTTTTTCAACGCGCTTGGGGGGGGGGTCTGGACGTCTGAAATGGCTGCACCTCGGGGAGAAGCAGCTAACCCCCAAACCTATCAGCAGCATTATTCCATTTTTTAAGAAAAAGTGCCCTTGATCAGCGATGCACTACGTCGGTTTGGGGGTGGTTGGTTTTTTTTTTTTTTTTTTTTGTCACCCCCATCCTGCCCCTCGCTTTGCCTTTGGGCATAACGCACTGCTTCCCCTAGCATGCCATGGACACAGATTTAATTGGCTCGAACATACCCACAGCTGACTCATGCGCGAAACACCCTTAAGACACGTTTCTTCCCCCTGCGCTGTGTGTCATAATCGCATAACCGCGCAGATCCTCTCCTCCCCACTCACCCGCAGCTGGGGGAGGGGGGAAAAAACCCCTAAAATATATGTAACCTTTAAAAAGAAAGCGGGGGAAATCATTCTAGTTGGCCTTATGTTTTCCGATCTGCATGCAGGGGCTCCGTGGAAACTGCGAAGGAGGAGCCCCCCCCATTGCCCCCCAGCCTCAATCACGCAGGACGAGGTTGCAATTCAGCAACAAGCGCGCGCGCGCGCTGCATGGGAGTAGCCGTAGTAATCGTAGTAAGCCGCGCGTGAGCTCCGGGATGAGACTCCCGGGCGGTGTGTGTGTGTTTGTGCAGAGCAAGGCCGGCTCCCGATTGGACGAGGGCTGCACCTACCAGCGCGCTCGGCCTCGTTTGCGCCGGCGCCCTCGGCTCCCTGATTCGCTCGCCTTTCTCTCCATTCACGGGCTTCTCGGGCCGTCGCTGCCGCTCTTGTCTTTGTGGCGCGAAAAGTAGGCTCGCCGCCTCGCGCCATTGCATCTCGGGGATCTCTTTTGTTCGGCGAGGGCGGCTCGGCTTCCCTTTCCCTTCCCCCTCCCCCTCCTCCTTCCCCCTCTGGCTGTGCTGAGGGGGCTCCTTGAAATAAAGGAAGAGGAGGAAGCGCGGCTCGCCCTCGCAGCCCAGGGGCTTCCTGCGGCTCCCTCCTGCCTCCTTCCCCTCAGCCTTGCAATAATGGCTGCTCCAGGAATCCTCCTTTGGGCTTGCCATTTCACCCCAACCTGTAGCTTCTGGCTTGGCGAGGCTTTTTTTCCGCGCGTTTCCACAGAGCTCCGCTTCTCACTACACTTTGCAAGTTCGCAGCCTCGCCTTGCACTTTTGGATGGTTTGTTGGGTATTTTGAGTATTCCGAATTGTACATCGCTTTCAGTATTCGAATGGGGGGGAGGGAATTATGTTATAAGCTCGGCTTGTGGCTTTCCTTAACTCGTTTGGGAGCCAGGGATATTGCCTAATATGCAACAAGGAAACACCCACAAAAATGGTTGTCTTCCTCCCCCTGACAGTTGTCACTTTTTCGAATGGAAGCTGCACTGTTTGTTGCTGAAATGTTTAAAGGTGCAGTGTCTTCAATGAAATGTGACTAGTGGTGACACTTTAAGAAATAATACCAGACCACTTAAAGGCTCAGAAGAGGTGAACGGCTCGTTCTTCCAACTAAGGGTGTGCACTGCAGTTTTCTGGAGGATCTAAGGAAAGAAGGCAAAACTACTCTGCAGTCTTTTTAAAAATCAGTATTTAAAGAAGAGTCTCATCCTTAGCTGTGGAAGCTTAAGAATTCGTGCTGCTACTAAATTTCTGCAGCAGCTTGATAATGCAGTACATGCTAGCACCTTTCTTGTCAGCCAGGGCTTCTGTAGATTTAAATAGCTGCATGAGGAAACAATTGAGCAGGTGAAAGAAAGGCTGTCCTTGGATGCATGTCTACACCAGGGAAGTCTTCACAATGATGAAAAGGACCATGCAGAGACCCTGCCAGAAAGAGGTGACAAGCTTGGTTCTTAAGTGCTACCAGTTAGGATCAAAATAAACATAACACATGGTAAATTCAATGGAATAGTTATCACTTGTTATCTAATATATAGGATGTTTGTTTGCATTCTACTGTTCCGTGTATTTTTCTTATCTGGAGTTATCTAAAGGGAGTAACGAATTTCCTTAGCATAACAAATTCAGAAGTAACCAGATTTTTTTCACTATAGAAATTAATTACTAACTTGTCTGCTTACATGGTTTATTGTAGCTCAACTGTTCATCTGTGTTTTTAACATAACATTGCAAGCAATTTATAGGAATTGGTATAATCTAATACAGTACTTTCAAGTGTGTAAACAATATTGTATTCTGTTAGCTGGAAAGCCACAACATGCAATAATATCCACAATTTGTCCCCTGATTTACTACTGAGTTTTGCAATTAAGTGGCTAAAAATGTTTGAAATAAATATTGTTTGCATGTCTGCATTGGATTCACACATGCTACAAACAAAAAACAAATATTCCTGAAAGATTAAGCAATGTGACATAAATAGATATGAAATTTGAAGCAAAATGTATGTTAACAGTTTGCAAGATGAAACAAAAATATGTCTTGTACCACTATATTTTCAGTACACAAGGTGTCTGTAAAACAGTTTATAAAACTTATGTAAAGCCTAGATTCTGAAGAATTAAGATGATCAGCAAATATGATATGAGAATCGTATAATTGTTTTGTATAGCTTTTAATATGTGTAGGATTTAGATTTCTGTTTGTGAATTAGGAATGCCACCCCACTAATATTTTCATAGGTGCTGCAGACACTCCAGATGCCTGGGTTAATCTCAATTAATTTAAGATTTTGATTAACATTTGAATAAAATAGAAGTTTTGCAAAGGGGGGAATTGTATAAACTGTAGTCCTATTCTTGTTTAACTGGGTGTAAGTCTCATTGATTTCAATGGATTGGATTCAAAGTATGAAATCCCCCTGTAGTTAATCATGATTAAATTATTTTGATATTCCATACATCATTCAGCATCATAAGTAGCTGATGGACTGTCTTACTACCAGTCTTTAAAAAATGGGAGTGAATACCATTGATTGGTTTTATGTGGCTATTAGGACTGCAGCTGTGAAATATAATTATGTGCACTGTGTTTAGTGAGGCTTATTCCCAAGTAAGTGTGTGTTGGGGTTTCAGCCTAAATGTTTGATTAATAACTTGCTAGGATTTGTTCTAGATTCATAAACTACTTTTAGTGTTTGCATCTCAGTTGCTTCACTTTTCTTAGAATCAACATACCTGCGGCAAATATTTTTACATTTCAGGAATAAGAAGGATAAACTGGATTCCTTTCTTAGGTTTCCAAAGCAATACTCATGTAATACTAGTAATCTTGTTAAAATTTCAAGATAGTTTAACACTATTACATTCCTTTCTAAAACATTTCATAAGAACGACAAAATGAGAGAAATTCCTTGAATGATGATGTTTAGTAACAATTTATAGTTGCACAATTTGCTAATATTGTTATGCTGGCATTTTCTCTTGCAACCCTAAGCTTATTTACTTGGAAGCAAGAACCACTGATTTCTGTATATCTAGGACTGCAGGCTTTGAGACTAAGATCCACTTAGGCTACAACCCCAAACCCACATACCTGGGAGTAAACAGCCCTAAATTCAGAAGGACTTACTTGTGAGCATACATGGTTAAGATTGTGCCATTAATCTGGATCCAGAGTAGGGATGCAATCCTTTAAACTCTCCAGTAAGTCCCACTGAACTTAGTAGTACTTACTTCTGAGTAGAAATGCATATGATTGTGCTGTTGAATTAATGTGAACTGTTGGTCATGACTAAAGTTCCATTTATTTCAATGGTGCCAAGGTGGTCAGTTAAAAAAGAGAGGACAAGGCTCTAATATATTTTATAGTTGTATAGAAGCTACACCTGATGATGTTCCCTCTTCTTGATAACTATTAAAGGTATAGGAGTCCTGTTTTGTTTTTGTTTTTTTCACCTGACTACCCTAATGGGAATTAGCTACAACTAATTTACAGCACAGTCCTTTGCATACCTACTCAGAAGTATGTTCCATGTGGTCAGTGGAACTTTCTCCTAGGTTGGTATCAGATTGGATCCTTAGTCTGGATCCAAACCACTGTGATATTCAGGAATATATTGATATATATGAAGCAAAGCAGTTCTTTTGTGTTATATCTGTTTTTGTAGCCAGACATTTCTACACATTCTCTAATGAAAAACTATACTAAATAAATTGTCAGTTGAATTCAGTCTTCATTATAAGCTGCTGTGTTTATACTTTGCAAAATTACAAAGTAATTTGTGAATTTAAATCTTATTATTTAGTTCCCTACTCAGTTTGATCATTTGAACGTGCAAATTAGAATCTGGAAACGTGCTTTAAAATAGGGTATATTATTTTTACCTAGTAAAACTGTGATTTGGTCGTCCCCCCAAGTTCATTTGCTAGTTCTGAAGCAATTCATATACAAAACATAAGTAGTATAAAAATAATGGGTAGGAAGATTATTTCAGCTGCAATCCCAACCATGTCTACTTGGAAGTCAGTGCTATTGTATTCAGTGAGGTTTACTTCCAAGTAAAGTAAGTGGGGTTTGGGGTGGAAACCGTAATGATAATACATTTCTGTTAACCTTGAACCTGGCAATTCAAGAGTTAAGCAGATAGGTATCAGTTTACTTAGGTTATCACATGTTGTAAAATATTACTTGGCTGTAACTCAGGCCCAAGTAATTTGAACTCCCTGAAAAATAATAGTTGGGGAGGTATCTTTCAGTCAGTAAGTTTTTACTCCCTTGAGCTTCAGACTACTACATTCTTGACAAGCATCTTCTATCTAGCACTTCAGTGTGATACATTTCACAGATGAATGCCCCCTCCAATAGTTCTGTTTCCAAATCAACCAATTTTTGGTTCTAAATTTGTTGTAGATTATTATCTATAGGGCAATGTAATACGTTCCTTGGCACTGGTATTTATCTCATGAATACTGTACTTTTTTAATTGAAATAAATCCTACTGCTGCAAGCCACAGTGTTTGATTGTTGTTTTTTAAAAAAGAATTATTAGTGCAATATCAGTAAGCCTACAGCTGGAAACAGCAGTAGCAACACACAGCATTGCAGGAAAATAAGTTTCAGTACTGTAGTTGATTTAGCTAAATTAAATTTCAACTATCCTAGCCATACTAGTGGTTGCATTCATTTGTTATGAGCTGGACATTGTAGAAGAATACTCTTTCACAAACATGGGTAGTAACTTCTGAGAATGCAGGTTAACAAAGTTCCACAACAGAGGTCACTGAGGGCAGAGGGAAACTGAAGTTTTGTTGCATCAGACCTGTGGAAAAGCAGCAACCTATGAGCAAACAAGAGTATCCTGCTAGCAGTTAAGGGAAAGTAAATATCCACCTTACCTGCTGCATCTAACTTTTTCTAAAACTCTAGTATATGCATTGGAAAAATAATATTACACTTTTTGAGAAATCCCTGGGAGGAAGATCTGCTTCCTTTATTTGTACAATTTAAGTTTGTTCCCCAAAAAATCCTGTTTGCATAGGTGTCTAGCGCGGGTGGTGTCTAACATTTGAGTGCAGGCATTTTTGCTGCATTTTTCAATCTTAAAACATGTCACACACATTGGCAGTGCAGAATCATTCCTCTCCTATGACGGAAGTCTGAAACGATGATTTTGAAACTGGTGAAAAAAGAACTCCCCCAGTCCAGACTAATCAAAACCAGTAGTTAAATATTCAAGAGGAAAAGTTACAAAGACTACAATAAAATTTGTTTATTGCAAGTGCATCAGGACTTCAATTTACAGCCTTAAGAGAAAGACAGATGAGATAATACAAAGAAACAAAACTAACGGTATTAATTTAAGATGGATGAAATGTTAAAATATTTCTGTTTTGGATTGCTCCATCTTTCAGTGGAATTTCTATTGCAGTCTTCAGGTATGAGTACATGTAAGATACGAGATGTGGGGGACAAGGGTATACTAGAATACCTTTACTATTTTATTTTATTTTTAATCAAAACAAGCATCAGATATTAGCTAGGAGGAATCAGTGGGAATATTCTTGAAAAGTGCAAATTTAATGTGCTAGGCTAAGTTTTGCTGGCAATTTCTTAAGTCAAATATAGGTCTCTAATTTTTCTGGACAATGCTCATAATGAGAATTTAAATCAGAAGCAGGCAAAATTTTAAGTGTTTACCAGTATGAAGAACTGGGGAAGTTGCACGTGTTGGGTATCTACCTCCCATGTAACTTAAAAGCTCGTAAGAAGTTTACAGCTTTAATTATCCATCTACTTTTTGTCCCTCACTTTCCTTTGCCAGAGAGAACTAGTTACCTTAAGTTTTCAAAGCTCATGTGTTTATAGTGATGGAGTGATGGCAGGGGATAGCAGATTATTGGTACTGGCACAAATATAATCATCTCTGTAAACAGACATCTCACATCCAACTTTTATAGTTCTTGGGAGACGTTCCACTTTTCTGAAATTTAACCAAGAAGCTTTCACCAAGTAGAACACAACTGCAGTGTAAATATTAAGTAGTGACTTTGTCATGTAAAATCCAGACTAACAAGAGTAGAGAAATGTGATTTGTCTTAAACAACCAAGGGTCTTGTGGCACCTCGGGGGCCAACAGATGGTCATGCTATAAGCCAAAGTCCTCTTTGTACATCAGATGCATGAGGTTTTATCCTGCGTTACGAGATATGTAAACACATGGGGTGGGGTGGTTGCTTTTTTTTGGCAACCTGTGAGAAGCTGCTATTGTTGTTTAGTCGTGTCCTAGGTCGTTACAAAATGACAAACATACATTTGAAAACTTCAGATAGCAGTACTAACCTCTGACGATCTTGCAGTTCAAAACTGCTTGTATACCGGGACAGTAAACTGATGTCTTATCGGGAAAAAGAGAGAAAAATGTGTTTCTGAGAGAAAGCACAGTGTCAAGCTATGCCTGAAGTAATGTCATGGTGGTAATGGAGAAAGCCCTGTAAAGATTTTTGTTAGCCCCAATAAAGACGGTGTTTTATGGAAGGGGTGAGTAGAACTCAGACAGTGTCCACGAATGCTGGCTGGTCACTCGGATTCTTGCAGAAAGTTGGATTCGGTGGACCTTGATCCAGAAAAGGCAATCCTCATATTCTTTTAAGCAAGTGCTCAGGGCTATTTAACACAGACTAGTTATGTCATAACTACTGAGAGATGCTGAGTATGCTCTCTAGGTTTGAATATTTAAAATGTTGGTTGTGCATTGTTACGTATTTATTTCCATTCTGAACTACTCTGAACTCTAGTAAGATGAAGGGCAGTACATAAATACTTCAAAAAATGCTTTAAATATATACATCTGTTTAATGTAGACCATTCAAAATAGATGGTAACCACCCCTGTTTTATGGTCCCTGGTAGTTTCCCCCCTGCATAGACCAGTACGTGCATGTAATGCCTTTCCTCAAAGTTATTACAACATTATCTTCTTTTTCTGTGTCCATTGTTATGTTTCTAGCTGGACAAGAATTGTTCTCTTTCAGTTGCAATGTTTAAAACAGTACACCAGTGAACTAGATCTGCATTATATTTAGTGACATATTTATTCAAGACTGATATTGTGGCTAGCTGAAAATTGTCAAAAGTCCACGACCCTCGCTCATTTCCACAAGATAACAAAGGGCGATGGCCAAACATTATACTTGATAATATGTTCGCTGAAATAAATGGGCTTAATTATTTTAAATTTATATCCTCTTCCAAAACGTGGAGCAGCAAACAGGTGATAAAACATTAAGAACATCTTAAAAACAATTCAGTACAAATTCAGACTGGAAAAGATCTCTGCAAAGAAGCCTTGTTCAAGGAGGTACCATCTTCAGGAGGTGTTGAAAAGACAGGAGAGGCTGCCTAATATTAAAGGAGAGGGAGTTCCCCAGTATTGATTTTAGTGGGTGGTCTGAGTATGACAAACGTTGGCTATGGCCCAAAAATGTTTCCATAGTGATCCTGGAGAATTCATAGTCGTAATAATCGGTGGTGACACTACCTGCAAGTTAATCCTGCAGTAATAACAAGTAAGCAGAGGAGAGAGGCTGATTTTGAGAAGTAGCTCAGTTTATATCTTAAGTACCTGCCATTGTCAGCTTCTATAATGGCATAATGGCAAACCTGAATGGAAATAAATATTTACTATAGCAAGGAGTAAATTTAGCCATTTCCACTGAACAAGCAATTGCATTTCTTCCGTAAGGAAAAAAAGCACAATGGAATAGAAGCTATTACATTTTAATATCTGATTAACTTGATCACTGCTAGGGCAAGTGCATGAAATAATGCCATCCTAAATATGCATTGTGGAAATTTTGGTCTGCGTAGGCTGAATTTCAGATCCCCAGTCCAGGGACATATGGACTGTTCTTGTAACTGTAGGTGCAGGTTTACAGGTTTCGTAACGACATGATATAAATGAAGTGCTTTTCCTATCTGTTGCAGAAGAACCCTGCAATGTAGGTATAGGTCATTGTTGTTCCCACTTTAGAAATGGGGAATGGGAGGTTGTATTCAGTACCTGGTCTATGGCCACACACAATGGACCCATGGGGAATGTTTTTTTAATTTGGGTCTAGAGTAATCTATCCAGCGGACTTAATTGACTCATAGTATGTTTCATGGAACTCAGTATCACACTTAACAAGTAACATAATTGGAACCAGGGTGCTGCTCACCTACTTGTCAGAAAGATGCAAGATGGCTAATGTTGTTACAATTAGACAAACACTATACAGTATTTGCAGGCGGTAATGTCTTATGTGTAAAATCCACAACCCCTTCCGTTTCCGATTTACTTTGGTCAACCCCTGAACAGAGGCTAAATTGAGATCTGCAGTAGATGCGAAGATCCAAGATGCTTAATGACAGTTACAAGCCTATAAAACTGGTTAAACTGTTTTATGGCCAATCTAGGAGATAATCCAAGGATGGTAGCAAAAGTTGGCTTTAGAAGGGCAGGAGTCTTTTGGGTATTCCCAAACAAAAAAATTGACCTAGAATATGCAAGTGGTAGCGTGTTCATATTCACAATTTTGAAATGAGCAGAAAAAGAGCTGGCAAGTACTGTAACTGAATTTGGATCTTTTCACTTCCTAATATATATATTCTATATCTATATCTAACCCACAATAGAGAAAAATAAAAATGGATGTAATCTTTTTTGATGACTTACCTGTTTTATTTGAAATCTTTCAGAAAGAGAGCTTGTGGAACATAACAGTGCAAGTCCTACAGTGAAGAGGATTTACATGTCAATCCTGAATACTTACCTTGGTGTAAGACTGTAACCCTATATTGTGCTGTTAACTGTGTGAGTTGTGAACCAGAAATGCTCAGGCTGCATACACACCATACATTTAAAATACTCATCCGCACCGTCCAAGAATTCTGGGAACTGTAGAGCGTTAAGGGTACTGGGGATTGTAGCTCCAGGGGGGGGAACTAGAGTTCCCAGGATCCTTTTGTCTCTTGGGGAAGATGTTTTAGATGTGTGGTGCGTATGCAGCCTCAATTTCAAATCTCATCGCAGCCACGGAAGTCAGTTGGTCGCATCAGGAAATCTCTATTGTCTCAGATTCAGTGCCTTGAAGATAATAATTTTGACCTACTTTTCAGGTTACTGTCAGAACCGCTGAGTAAATGTATATGAAGCACTTTAAACACTTGGGAATAGCACCAGGTAAATATATATGGATCAATATGAAAATCATCACCCTGCCAGCAATTGAAAGGATAGAAACAGCAAAGCCAAAATATGACACAATTGTTGGAATTGAACGATGCACAGGTTGCCTTTAAAGTGTTAGAAGCACATGGTGGAGCCTTGGGCTAGACTGAATTTCCAAAAGCAGGGGTAAGATTCTCAGCTGTGTTTTAATGCTTTGTTTCTGAAGGGTTGTTCTTCTGGCGGAATTGTAGGTTTGAAGGCATTGCTTTCGAACAAAAAGGCGTTCCTTCCGTGAGCTGTGCTATACATAACTGTTGGAATTGGAAATTAACTGTTCATGAGTGACCCTCCCAAAAAACCTGTGTTTGTAGTTAACTGATTTCAAATATATGCGCCATAAAAATAATCTCATGGAACTTCAACTTGAAGAAACTATTCTTGAGATGAGATGAGAATGTTAACCCTCGTAACCTAAGAGCAGCCTTATAATAATACACCGTCGGGAGGGGAGACCTTCAGAGATATGCAAGCCTGGCTCTCTGGGGACGCAGATATGCCACCTGCCCTTCCCCCACCCTCCCCCAGCTGTCTTAGACATCCCATCCCCCACACAGCTGCCAAATGTCCTTCTCTATCAGACCAGGCTCTTTCTGCATCCCTCCCCCAATCAAGCTTCAGCAGCCAGGACTGGACTTAAGGGAAGGGAGATGGGAGAGAGAAAATAAATGGTGATCAAGAGGTCTCACTGCTTCGGAAGTAGAGCTCTGTGCCCACATTTGGAAAAAAATCCGGTTAGGTCAGGAGCTTGTGTAAATGATGTGGGACACATTTTTGCAGCAACCGTTTTATAACAATAACAATAACCCAGGCAAGTGAAATTATGAGCTCAAGCAGTACAGTAGTTGATATTGTGAGATATTCATCTTTCTGGGGTCTCATCCACACCATACATTTAAAGCGCGCGCACCCTGCAAGAATCCTGGGAGCTGTAGTTCACCCCTCAAGAGCTACAGTTCCCAGGATTCTTTGTGGGAAGCCACATGCATTAACAATTGCTCTGAATATATGGTGCGGATGTGACCGTCTCTGAAGAAAAGCCAGGCATGGTTCCCCCTCCAGGGCTTTCTCATGCAACTAGACGTACAGAGGAGCTTACCCCAAGCCTGTCTCCTTTGTGCACTGCGTTTTCACCCTTTACAGCCTGGGGTGGTCAGTCCTGTTTTTGCACCTGTGCAAAAAGTATCCTGGCAATGCTCTACACCCAAACATGACCCGCCGCAGCTGGTCTGGGTATATAACAGGTGCCGCTTTGAGGCCGAGCCCCACAGCCTCACTTGGATTGATGTCTGGCGCATGGACACTAGGCCCATTATTTGGAAAGCCTGCAGACTATAAAATTTGGCTTAGGCTTGTGCAGCAGTTACCTGTCCTATTGTTCTTTCTGGGAGAGGTACAGAAAGATGGGACTGATGCCGGGTCTGGTACCCCGAGAATGGCAGAAATAGTTCCTAGGGCTGGCCCTACCATTAGGCATATGGAGATAACCTCAAGCGGCAGGTGAGAGTGGGTGGGTGCAGCAGTTAGCGGCTGTCCCCTGGCTGTTGCTGCTGAGTCCCCAGAGATTCCCCTTGGAGAACAGAGAACAGATCCAATAGGCACATCCAAGTGGCTACTGTGAAAACTGGATGCTGAACTTGATGGGCTATTGGCTTAATTCCACAGGACTCTTATGTTCTTAGAATTGTGCATGCCACCTGTCCTGTCCTGCTTCCTTTAAATTAGCCAGCTACCCTTGAGAGAGCTAACCTGCAGCAAGTATTGAATTCCTATTCAAATGCCAATCCAGCTTTCTGTATGTGGAATTGGGGAGGATCACCGTTTTGTCCTTCACTGTGGCCTGCAAAATGTTTTGCACTGGCCCTGCTAGTTCCATGTATCTTAAGAGCACTTCGGACTTGCATTTCTTGAACCTTTGGGCACTAGTGGCAAGACTTTAAAATCAAAGGGAATTTTGAAAGCTGTTTGTGGCATGGTATGGTATGGTGAGAGGGTCCCATCAACAGATTGCACCTTAAATTCTGGAGGTGGCTGTATGAGCATGTATTCATGTGTATACATACATTTTAAGCACTCCCCTGAACATTGGGAACTGTAGTTTAAAGGTACTGGGAATCTTAGCTTTCCTGTGAACTACAGGAGTCTTTGAACGGAGACAATGTGCTGTAAATGTATGGCGTGTTCACAGCCTGTGTGAACAGATGGGCTTAAATCTGAATTTTGACATTGTTTCTGCTGCATAGGAGCTGATTGACAATCCCAAGCCTGCCAAATGTAATGGAAGAAGAGTTATGTTCACATCATGGCAGGAACATGGATTAGAGGCATAGGGCTCTTGCACCCATTTGTCGACTTCCCTATACAAACCTCCAGATCACACACCCTGCGGTGTTTTAAAGTCTGCACGCAGAGAATGCATGATTTATAATCAGCATAGTTAAGTGTTTTGTCACAATCTTAATTTTGTACTTAGTTAGCATCTGAGTTTACTGGCTCATTCAGAACGGAAGGGGAGGCTCTATGGTTGTAGAGGGACTATTATAAATCAGTGGGCCTTTTAATGGGATGTGGTATACAGTTAATAAAACCTAAATAATTGATTTGGGATTTGCAATTGCACCAGACTGGCTCTCCCTACCATGGGGTTACTTTGGCCCCATCTCTCCTGTCCGTCACCTACTGAAAACATTTTTTTTTCCAAAGGTTTTACTCACCAGGCTGAGATATGTATATATCCAAGGTATTTTACCCTGGTCTTCAGCTGAAAAAAGACTCCAGAACAGCTTAGAAATGACAATGACAGATCCTGCCCTCAGGCTTGCAATCTAAAAGACATCACAAAACAAGGATTGGGAGAGAGGAAAAAACTCAGGCACTAGTTCTTATTTACAAAATAATTATAGCAGCCAGCTGGATGCTTTATTTCCCCCCATTTATATCCCACCTATCCTGAAATCCAAGGCAACCTAAATATGGTTGTTGGGTAGCCTCCTATCCAGGCAATGACCAAACCCGGAGCTGCTTAATTTGATAAGGCAGAGAGGCCTCATATGCCTTCCTGACCAGAAATGGAAACTATTGAAGAGAGGAGCCAAATGGTCTCTCTGCTGAGCCAATGGACACCCTCCAGCGGTGTTTCTACCTCTGTTGAAGCCCAGTGGAAGTCGTCTTCTTGATGACTGTTAAGGGATGATCCTGATGGCGCTGGTGTCTCAGCAGAGTGTATGGAGATCCTATAATCTCATATGTCTTTCCTCCAGACAAACAGTATTTTGAGAGGTTTTTTTGTGGACTGATCTGTGCAATATTGCCTCTGTTTTAACGCTGTTCTATTTGTATCAATTTCTGTTAAAACTTAATTTTTTGTAAGTCGGCCTCAGTACTGCAATGGAAGGACTGGGTACAAAAGGTCTTAACAAGTAAATAAACAAGCGGACTTGGATGTGGGAGCTTCCACAAATGCACACGCTGCATAATTCTGACCCACCTTTAGGGCGTGAAGAAAGGCCAAATCTTCAAGCCCAATTTGGTACCCATCCTTTGTGCAAACATTTGACATTCTGTGTACGCAACCCCTGAGTCGTTTGCGACTGGACTTAACTGTCAGGGGTCCTTTACCTTTACCTTTTTAAAGTATCCCTGGAAATGCCAGAATTATTTAACTGTATGATAGATCCCTTCCTACTGGCTAAGCTACAAAACAGACTGAATCCAAGCTGGTTACTCAAACCAGCTGCTTAACTGTTCTGCTTTATTTCATGTTGTGTGTGTTCATGAACTACTAGGTTCTCTGGGGCTGCTTTTCATTGGCTCTACGTGGACCACTCACAATAGCTTTTTACTCTTATGTAAACACAACAATCATTCGCAGAACCATAAGCCTTATTTCCAATTCTCTCACTTTTTAATTAAGTACAGCTATTATCTTTGCAACTGTATTTTGGCCACACTATGATTTGATTTCCTTTCCCCAATTTCTTTTTCCTATAGGAAGCTGGTTAGATCATTTGTCAGTGTATACCAGAGGTTTTCAACCTTTTTGAGTCCACGGCTCCCTTGACACAACTACGTTCTTTCTGAGGCACCCGTGGGGCACAGGAGCCCAGTCATGTCACCCCTTGCCTGCAGAGCTGGCAGCCTCTCACCCTTTTTTGAACACCCTGCTTTGTGGAGTGTTCCCTCAGCCTCCTTTCCCCTCCCCTTGGGAGTCCTCTGAGCAGTCACAGCTGTGGCCCCTGGTCTCTGAGCTGCCCCCCAAAGAGGTGCCTCCTCACACTGCCCCCACAGGGGCCTGGGAAGCCCCCTCTGACCAGCCCCAGAGGCACCATTCACCTGGGGAGCTTGTATCCAGGGCTGCTGCAACAAACAGCTGAAAAAGCCTTTGGGAGGCAGAGACACGAGAGGGCATCAGAGGAGAGGGGGAAAGAAAGAGGGACAGAGGCCAGTGTTGCCCACGGCATCCCTGACCATCCTTCAAGGCACCCCAAGGTGCCACAGCACACTGGTTGAAAATCAGTGGTCTAGATCCTTACTATCTAGTTTGACTACCAGCAGCTCCTTGTAACCACTTGCTATCTCTTCCTTTAAACTAGCGATAGCAGGCATCAGGGCCATCTTAAGTATATCCAGCGCCGTGGTGCAAAGATCCTTCCGGTGGCCCCCCCCCCCCGTTTCCCAGAGTTGCCCGCCTTTTTATGGCGCTGCCAGCAGCTTTGCGGGGCTGCAGGAGGCGGGCAGCGGCTGGAGGGCAGCTCCTCCGGCAGGGAAGAGGTGGAGGCCCCAGGTGCGGTGCTGCTTTAGTGAGGCTGCCGGGAGGCGCCGCGCCCAGCCTCCGCCTCTTCCCTGGCGCCCTCCAGAACTTGGCGCCCCGCGCCACTTGCCTCTATGGGCAAGACGCCCCTGGCAGGCATTGAAGCTGGTACCTTCTAAATCCAAAGCCTGTATTTTGCCACCCTGCTGTGCTCCCTCCTAATGGTCTCTCACTATATAGGCAGCCAAATAATTAGCAGCTTCATTTTTTATTTGTTGACTATGCATACTTCCCCACTGCCCTTGTTACAGTGATATCAATTGTTGAATTGCAGGACTAGAAAGGCTTATTGTTCTGCGCAGCTTACGAGGGGCTGGGAGGTTTCTTGCGTAGGATTTAGAATGAAACCTCCAGATGCATCATCACCTGTGCCAACCATCCACATGCCGCAGTGAAAGTATGCATGCTCACAGTAAACGCATGCTTGGAAAGCCAGGGCCAACCACAGCCCGACGCGACTACAAACTCAAAAAAGGCACATACGTTATCATTGCACCCGATAATCAGTATGTGCAGTGGCAGATGCTTTCCCTCCCTGCAAAGTGCTTTCCAAGTAGGCAATGTGTACCGTATGACACAGCCTTTCTATAGATAACAATGGTTGATAAGGGGCTTGCCTGTGCAGAGTTTTATTTACAGGTTGAGTACTGCATGCCCTTTTATAGTTTGCAATTTAAAACTCTGGGAATGTATATGCACTGAACTGCTATTCAGATACTGTACTGGTTTGAAAAGAAACGTACAGTTGGAAGGGACCACAAGGGTCATCTAGCCCAACCCCTTGTAAGGCAGGAATATTTTTGCCCAACATGGGGCTCAGGCCCACAACCTTGAGATTAAGAGTCTCTTGCTCTACTGACTGTGCTGTCTGGGGAGACAGAGGTTTAAAGTGGGTCTGCAAGGCCAAAAAACCCAAAGACCTGTTTTCAGCTTGCTACCCATTCAAAACTGCTTTGATGTAAATCATGCCAGTGAGATGCTTTAGCTGTCACTTGGGTTGTGGCCAAGAACTATCTGCTTCCTTATTACCACTACTGCTCTGCTCTTTCTCATGTGCTGAACTGCCCTTGGCTCTGTTGCTCCAGGGCTGCTGGTCCCCTGGAGTGGATCAAAATATGGTTTGTTACTGTAAATTGCTGATATACATTTCTAGGTGACTCGAGAGAGTCTCCGGTACACAAGGCTACAAAATGCAGCAATGGTTTGCTGAAAAGCAGCTTTGTTCAGGCGTATCATTTAAAGCTAGAATCATATAAAGCTAGAAGCTTTATATACCTGTTTAGGGAAGTTTTTAATGTTTGAAGTTCTATTCTGTTTTTAATGTTCTGTTGAAAGCCGCCCAGAGTGGCTGGGGAAACCCAGTCAGATGGGCGGGGTAGAAATAATAAATTATCATCATCATCATCATTCACACAATTCACACAGGAACTCACAAAAGAGAAAAACAACAGAACTGCGGAAAGTGTTTAAAATCAAGCCATTCCTCTTCGGAGCCAGCCCAGCTGCCCAAGAAATACTTGGTGTGTTTGAGCACAAGGATTCTGAATAAGATCACAAACAATGTGAACAGCATTTCATCTAACAGCGCACAGGTGGTGCAGAGATGGGGTAAATGAAGTTAAATGGCACAGGAAGAATGGGTGCTGTTATGTGAACAATTTCAGCTAGGTAGCGCCTTTGCTAATCAAGTCACCCCAAAAGCATATTAAAAAATCCAATGACTTAAGCTCAGTTGTGTGTCTTGAAGCCAATTACATGGAGATCCAGTTGGCATTTTCCTTTTTGAGGTGCGGTGACCAGAACTGCACATATATACAGGTGTTTTCTATAAAAGATCAACATTTGTTTTCATGTACTGGATTTTCCAGCAATAATTGTAAGAGAAGACAGCAAGACAGGCAAAATAATTGATATAATCAAGGCAGCTGGAGAACTATGGGATAAAATAACGCAACATGCTATATGTTGGCTAGAAATTGTTCCTATCAACAAGATATGACACATTATTAACTCAAGCATAAGACTGAAGGGCCAATCTTTCAGGGTCACTGGGAGGACAGGTTAAAAGAAACACAACAGAAGAATCACAAAGCAACTTCCATATTTTACAAACACAGAAGTTCATGGATATTTGACGAACTGCAAGTTGGTGTCCCTGTTCTTGAAAAATCGAGAAATTCTGTGTCACATTAAATGGATATTGTGCTGGAATCCCGAGTTAGCTTATTGGAAGTACTGAAAACCCTTCTGGGGAGTTCTTAGAAGAGTTGATTCTTCTGCCGAAGGACAATCAACTGTTATTTCTATCCGTTTCCTTTTTTCCATCTAACAAAAATACCCCCTTTGCCTCAGTTTTCTGCAGCAATGTAATCTCCTTGGATTAAGATCAAGCAGCACAAGCTAACATAGCACTAACATTCAAATTTCAGTTACAGGTAGGTAGCCGTGTTGGTCTGTCATAGTCAAAACAAAATAATAATAAAAAAAATTCCTTCCAGTAGCACCTTAGAGACCAACTAAGTTTGTTCTTGGTATGAGAAGTGTGCATGCACACGAAAGCTCGTACCAAGAACAAACTTAAGTTGGTCTCTAAGGTGCTACTGGAAGGAATTTTTTTATTTTGTTTTGATTCGAATTTCAGTTATTCTAAAGAAGGGTTAATTAAGCATATTAAACAAAAGTAACCCAAGCAATACACACATACACGGTATATGCTGCTGCATATCTAAACACATATGTATCACCCTGGTTGGAAAATTTTAACGTTTTTGTATTAATGTATTAACCCAAGCAACTCACAACAATAACACATTAAAAACATCATAAAAAACCAGCAGATCTAAAACTTGGCATGCAAAAGGATCCCAGAAAAGTCTCCTCTCCTTTAACCTGCTCCCTAGGGGAGTGGCAAATGATGTTTGCCAACACATCACTAGGAAGGAAAAGTACTTTCCCCACTTCCAAGTGTTGCAGCAGCTAAAGTGCTGTTAAGAAATACTGCCACCTAAGGCTGTGTCTGAGAACTGCAGTACACTATAAGCTGGTTATACAGTTAAACGTAAACATTTACAGCTCAAAAGGCTTAAAGTCTTAAAACAGTTTTAAAGGCTGTATGAAAAAGCTTCCATAGAACGTGAAAGCCTTATACATGCAGGCACATTTAGCAGTGATTTGGTTCAAACATCTTTATCAGTTTTTCATCAATACTGCTACTTACCTTATTGGGATTAATAAAATAAAATAGCTGCATCAACTCCCTGCGCCCATATTAAGCCTCTCTTACAATGCAGACTTATAGGCTGCTTCCTCTGCTGAAGCAGTAATAGTTTTGTGAAAGGGACGGTTGTGTGTAAAAGAAATGGGAGACAGAAAAGTGATCCAAGTGTAATCCAAATTGCTCAGTACATTTAATGGGACCTGCTAGAACAGGCAGAGGCAACCTTGGGTCTCCAGATGTTTTGGAACTACAACTCCCATGATCCCTAGCTAACAGGGCCAGTGGTCAGGGATGATGGGAATTGTAGTCCCAAAACATCTGGAGAGCCAAGGTTGCCTATGCCTGTGCTAGAATGTGAGGAAGTAGGAGGCGGCTATCAATAGCTACACAGCAACCACCTCGCAGGGTTGTTGTGAGGATCAAATGGATTGGGAAGCTCTCTGGAGGAAGTCGCACGACCGGGTCTGTTGATTTGAAACAGGATCACGTTTAGTGGGTGGGGGCGAAGAGTTAAAGGCCCCTTCCACCCATGCTGTGCTCTCACTCTGGATCAGACCCATGTCTAGTTTGGGCCTTATTGCAGGTTACCAATGCATGCTAAACCAATGTGTTCAGACTTTGATTGGTGATAATGTATAAAATGTTGTCTGTTTTAAAATGCTTCGTTTCTTTACTGTTGTTTTGAGGCTAAGTATTTTAAATGTTAAACTGTTTGTGGAACAGGATATGAAAGTGGTAACAGCAGACATGTTCAACAAATCATGTAACCTAATCCTTTTATTATTTCAGTTGGTTAGAGCGTGGTGCTGATAACGCTAAGGTTGCAAGTTCGATCCCTATACGGGACATAGATGATCCTCAGATGAACTCTATGATTCTATAATAGATACAAAAAAATGCACATCAGCACAGGCTGCTTCTGAGCTTATTTAGCGAGTTTTCCTCACGTAGCAGCCTCTACTTGCCTGTAACATTACTTTTCTTCCTAGCGGGTTCTTCCAAGCATTACACACACACACACACACACACACAAACAAACAAACAAACGTGTGTGTGACCAACAACAGGCACATTATTATCAATCACCCACCTTTCATCCTAAGTCCCCAATGTCGGCTATAACAATTTAAAGTGTTAAGAAGTTTTAAACAGTTTACATCATGTTACATCTAAAAACATACATCTCAAGTGTCAAAAGCCAGGGTAAAAAGGTGTCTTTATGAGCAGAGGTGAACACTCATCAAGTAAATTGAGCTATACCTTTTTCATTTTCGTTTTTTTTTATTTTAAATGTACTTCGAAGGACCCTTCAATTTAAGCTGGTTACATATTAAAAGGCTTAAGAGACAAGACCCCCTCTGTCCTAACCAACAACAGAGATGTTGCCTCACCTTTCATCCCAGGCTAAATTTCAGTTAAACATTTTCTGAAACAGAGCTGCTGATGTAAAAATACGTTACCTAATGTAACAGGCTCCACTTCCGAGGCTTACACTACAGTGATATATGGACTGCAAATATGCAACAGAAAACCATCACTCAACAGCTCACTCTAATGGTCTCTAATCCACTAATACATTTTGTGAAGGATAAAACGGCACCAGCGTAACAACAGTGAGGACTCTGGAGACCGGTGAATGCTGATCGTCAGCCAGAAGGTGTAGGGTACAGGCACTACAAAGCAGTCATCCTTTTCTGAACACATGCGATTTTAAAATAGGAAGTAATACATTTTCAGCACTCTGTAGCAGGTGCTAAAACTTACAGTGCAGCCAGAAAGTGGTACATTAGCTTCTCTAAACTTATAGTCAAGCAGAGGGAGCAAGAAAACAAAGGAGTGGGCACAGTTAATTTCTCTCCACTCCAGACTGCCACCTATTGCCAAAAATGGGAAGGAAGCATAGTTGTTTCTTTCAGCAGGTGGTTTTTATTTTGCAAAACCAATACCTCCAAGGTTTGTCAGAAAGATGCACTGAAGCTAATTTTTCTATTTTGGAAGTTTCTCTGTGCAACTGGGGGGGGTGTTGGTTGGTTGGGGTCATAATCTGCTTCAGTGTTATATTTAGTTTCCTATGGATTGGCCTCAAAACATATGAGTTTCCTGAATACCACTGTGTCCTGGTATCAAACAACCTTCAGAAAATCAAATTGAGAAAGGATATTTTTTTTTTAAGTGCTAGGATCTATAACGTTCTAGCCCAAGGGAGCTGTTCCTGCTGTTCAACATACTGAGACAAGAATTTAAGAAAACTGATCTCTCCCAATGAGATTGTTATTTTAAACCTGAAGACTAAGGATATAAAAAACAAAACAAAAACCATTTGACTATACAAAGTATAGAATGTTTCAGTACAAGGGTCAGAGTGATAAACACTTTGATCAAAACATTTTAGCCCAAAGCTGTCCAAGCAGAGAACAAGGTGGCAAAAAATTATGAGTTAAAAGACAAAATAATGAAAACTAGAAAGGGGGTGTTGTTTTTAGATACCGGTACAACCCTGCTCACCTTGGAGAGAACACTAGCCAGTTCAAACCTGTCTTTTCAGAAATAAACTACCACCTTACAGGGTAGTGATCAGAAGCAAATTGCTGAGCAACCATGAATATTCGTCTCCATATTCACAGGAAACACCACACAACAGAAGCCCTGTTTAGGTATTTAAACTTGCTTGTTCTCCACTAGGTGAGTGGGGATGTGCCAATTAATTCTATTCCTCCACCCCATTCCTGAAAGTCCCATAGTACTCCACATGTTGAGGCTGAATTTATGCAATCATGCAGATTCCCCACTTGATTTGGTATCTAGGTTCTAAATCACAGGAGCCTAAGGACCACCAGCTCCCACTACAAACTTTCACACTACAACAGGCTTCAACCTCAGCCCTCCAGATGTTTTTGGCCTACAACTCCCATGATCCCTAGCTAGCAGGACCAGTGGTCAGGGATGATGGGAATTGTAGTCTCAAAACATCTGGAGGGCTGAGGTTGAGGAAGCCTGCCCTACAATGTAGAGGGGCCTGTCATGTGATGTGATGTAGTGGGTTTAATATGTGTATACCTGCTGTACCCCACTTGCATAATTGAGAACACAAGTTTATAAACATCTGAACAGGGATATAGCTTAGAGAAAAATCTCATCAACTGTCTTCCCCGTCCCCCACCCCGGGCTCTCCCGCCTTACATGGCTTAGGACTCAGCTACATTTGTCACACCAGGGACCCAGGTGGCGCTGTGGGTTAAACCACAGAGCCTAGGGCTTGCTGATCAGAAGGTCGGCGGTTCGAATCCCTGCGATGGGGTGAGCTCCCGTTGCTCGGTCCCAGCTCCTGCCAACCTAGCAGTTCGAAAGCACGTCAAAGTGCAAGTAGACCTGGCGGGAAGGTTAAACAGCGTTTCCGTGCGCTGCTCTGGTCCGCCAGAAGCGGCTTTGTCATGACCTGGAAGCTGTACGCCGGCTCCCTCGGCCAATAAAGCGAGATGAGCGCCGCAACCCCAGAGTCGGACACGACTGGACCTAATGGTCAGGGGTCCCTTTACCTTTACCTTACATTTGTCACAATATGTTTTGAATGTGTTCTAAACATCCAACATCAGATAATGCCAGAGCAAAAAAGAATTTATATGGATTGTTATATAGGTTCCCCCCCCTTTTTGTTGTAACAATTTAATTTCTTACTTGTTTAAAGCATTTTTAACCTGTGTCTAGAATCCTCTGGTTCGCCAGAAGCCGCTTAGTCATGCTGGCCACATGACCCGGAAGCTGTCTGCGGACAAACGCCGGTTCCCTCAGCCTATAGAGCAAGATGGGCGTGCAACCCCCGTCGTCCGCGACTGGACTTAACGGACAGGGGTACCTTTACCTTTTTAGATCCACCCTTAATTTCCACCCAGTAAGAGTTAATTTTAACTTCCGTTAACATAGATGTAAAACCGATTCACATTGAGCTCCACCACTGATTACTATAAAATGCACAGTATTTTGTAGTAATGAATCTCTTCCTGTAACTCATGCATGCCTCCACATGGATCCCAAATAGTTCTGGTGTCAGAACACCTACACAGATACATTCAACTCCCATGC